>PHNY01010292.1:30998-55772 GCA_003724115.2 Anethum foeniculum
ATTAAAATTATAACGAGTTAAAAATATTGTAATTAATATGCAGTATGTTAATATAAATAATGAAATAGTAATATTTATATGTAGTTTTAGTAAGACTATTTAATACATATATATTTAATTAGATACAATTAAATACATGTGCATTAAATAAAGTCATTAACATATAATAATGAGGGGCAAAAAAGTAATTTCAATAGGATTTAATTGTCTCATAAACCCCTAGTTGCTCTATTATATATATATATATATATATATATATAATAGATTGTATTAACTAAACAGTATATTTGTCTCACTGTAAAAACTTCATTTTTATAGTTGAGTTGAGTTCTGTGACAGAACTTCTGTTTGCACGAGCACAGTCTGAAACTTCCCCGGGCCACTGTGTGTGTCTGCCAAATGGCCAGCACACAAAACACTACTGTAGTTTTGCTCCCTGCAATTTGTTCGTTATTATCTGAAAGAGTAGTTGAGTTACATATCTAAAATAGGCACAATACGGAGGCAATTTATACCTGATCCTTGATTACTTAAGTATTCATTACGAAAAGATAGCCCTGATTTACTATGTCATGTGTAGCATGTTGTCTTAAATTAATTATAAATTTATGTCAAAAAAGAACGGAACTGGAGCACAAAAAAGAACTAGGACTCGAGAATTTGCATGTCAGTAATAAAGAATGTGTGAGGGTTTCCAAATCAGGATAATATCATTGTTCGTGTTCTAATCGGGAAAATATATTAAGTAGCTGTAGCATTATTCTCATTTATCAGAAAATAATATATGCACTTTTCTTCATTCATTAAAGAAAAATTACAGCACAGACTTAAAGATGAGATTTCACAAATCCCTAGCACCCTACTGATTTAAACTTATTATTACAGTAGCCTAGTAATTGCAGCAACACAGATTTCATTGACAGGCTTGAAAAATGATGGCAAGTTTCTAAGCTACATTCATTTCTTGGTGCAGACTGCAATAAAGCATGTCTTGTATTGTCTAGAATTTGCCCATGTAATACATGCTATTATTCATTCATGTATATTTGTATTAGTTCTTTTTGTTTGTCCAGCTCCAGATAAAGCAACACATGCCGCAAATTGAAACATGGAGAAGAATTAGTATATCATTTTGTATCTGAATATATTCTTTTCCATCTTGGTCGAGTCAAGTTGGAGTTTGATTTATCTGTTCACACGAGCATCAATCAATTTATTCTACTTAATTTGCTCTGTGCTAAATCTATGTTTATAATTTTATAATATTTAAGCAAGTATTAAAAGTACAGTATATCTGTATATCGGTTTTATAAATTAGTATATAATTACAAGTACAATGATATATACTAAAGACAATATAAATAATTTATTTATATTAATTTGTTTAAATCGGGAAGAATGATTTGAATTTCAGTCTTGGGACTTGACAAAAAAATGGTATTTGGATGATTTTAGTATAGTATCAATCAATTATATTGTTATAATTAAAAATTGACATAATCCTAATTATGCAACGATGCCCACTTCCGGCTGGAGAGGACGACCCGATTCACATTTCATAAACAAAAAAAAAAAAGAGACATGCCTAATAGCTCAAGCCACGTATTTACTAAGAAAGAAAACTCTTTGTCCATGCCTCTTTATTATATAAGTCTCGCCCTAATGAATCATAGAAGGATGACCTAATCCACATAAAAAAAGCTCAGAAAATTACACATAACAGACCTAACTCACAAGAAAGTAGGCATGTGATCCAAGCCTGATATGTAATCGGCCTCGTCTAGAAAAATGATGAGGAACAGAATCATTTAGGATAAAAGACTTGGGAAGTCAAGTTTGACATGCCTCTCATTGCATGAAAGCCTCTTTTTTGCAAAAGGCCTCGCCCTTTGGAGCCCATGGATAAGGGAACCTTCTTAAAACAGCTATTTGAAAGACATTGAAGACTATATATCATGCCCCAAATCGACTATTATACATCTATAACTATAAAAAGGACTAGGACACATTCGAGCTAATAGGCATCGCCCTGTTAGAGAAGTCGACGAGAGTCGCACCTTACTGAATCTCAAGACTAGCCTTCCGATTAGTTATCGTTCCTCCGTGGTTCAAGATGGGCGTTGACACCGATACTCTCGTGTCAAGAACGTGATCGCTACGCTTCGAGAAAGTTACTGGACTCTTAAGGCTCATGACTATTTCGCTAATGGTGGTGGTCCTGATCATATGAGCTTTTAGCGAGAGAACCTAGCCTATATAGATTTTTTACTCTTTAAAACTTCCGAAAAAATTAACGTTCGATTTTAATTACATATTTGCCAATTCATATAATCTCAACAATTTCCAAATACAAAACCCTAACCCTAGTTATCATTTACCATCATCAGTCGTTACTATAATTTTAGCAACCTTACGTATATTAAATATATAATGGTAAATACTGAAGCATAAGAATATTAAATAATAATTATTTTTTAACAAATAACTTTCATTTTTTTTAAAGAAGCCACTCAAATTTATAAATTGAAAAAATAAAATACAAAAACTCGGCCGATTTAAAAGTTTAAACTGACTTTCTTAATAAAGGCCTCGTTTGGCACATCTTAGATCTGAAAACAAGTTACTTATTTTTAGAAAAAGTACGTGTATATGTATTTTTTCTGAAAATAAGTAATTTAATTTTTATTTTGAAAATAAGATTTGGTTTTCAAATCTTATAATAAATATTTATATTTGAAAAAAATTTAAAAATATGAAATTTTAAAAAAAATAAGTTAGTTATAAGGAGAAACCTGTTTTGCCAAACGGGGCCAAAGTCATTTCTGGAAATGGAACATAAATCAAGCAAACATAACAGTTCACAAATAGGGCAATAGTAACAGTCCCCCTTCAATTCCAATTCCCAAAACCCACCCGAAACGCTTTCCCAATTACCCACCCAACCCGATTAAAATGCCCCGCCCCGCCGCCGTCACTAATCAATCTGATTCCGGCCATCAATCCCTAGATGACGACGAAGAGTACGAGGAAATCGAAGTAGAGGAAGAAACAGAAGTAGAGGAAGACGAAACAGAAGCTGAAGATGATAATGACGATGACGATGATTTCGGAGAAGATTTATCTCCTGTTAATCAAGATCAGACACATGGTTAGTATTAGATTATCTCAAAACCCCCCTCATTTTTTATGTAGTACCATGTGTTATTTTATATTTTGGTTTATGTGACTATTGTTTCGGTTTGTGGTATATCCTGTTGCTTTTGTGTACTTTACATGTGTACAATCATCGTATGAATTAAATGTATCTTTCTTATGTTTTACGGAATTGTTTGTTTTTATGGATTAACTGGACATTTACAAAAACAATGTCAACTACATCCTGCTACTTTTGTGTACTTCACATGTGTACAATCGTCGTATGAATTAAATGTATCTTTCTGATGCATGTTGAATTGTTGTGTTTTACGGAATTGTTTGTGTTTATGTCAACTACACATATGTCATATACACTTATTTATGTATGTTAATTTGTATCATAATATTAAAAGAATAAAAAAGAAACATGTTATACATGGGCCTTGCTCTTTTTCATATATCATGTGACCACCTATTTCATTTTTGTATGGGATTATGTGAGGTGAAATGTTTCGTTCAGGAGAAGGATCCGCCTCATTACTCATTAGTCATTACTGACACCTATGTCATGTTCCGTGGAAATGGGTGTGAGGACAAAAATGGAAAGTCTGGATAAGAGAGCTATTAGCTGCTAATGAAGTATTATATTATTACCCAGAAAAAACTTTATCAGCCGTGTTAGACTTCCCCGTAGTTGTAATTGTTAGTCATCACCCAAGCCTTAAGTTGACTAGTGATGGGTTTGCTTCTATTTTGGGTAGACAATTTTGGACTTCCCCGTAGTTGTAGTCAGTTGTCAAGTCATCACCCAAGTCTTAAGTTGACTAGTGACGGGTTGGCTTCTAGTTTGGGTAGACAATTTTGTGGATTCGAAGTGATGTAGGACTGTGGTTTGAAAAGTTCAACAATACAAATAGGAACAACATAAAAGGCTTTGGAAACCCATTACTTAGGTTTTGTTTTTTAGAATTAGTTGCTATATTAGTAGTTATGTTCGAAAACATTTTCTTTACATATGGGTTGGGTATGAATGAAAAACAAATAAAACGGGTTAAGCTAGCGGATCCTACCAAAATTAACAATTTTTTTGCTATTAATGGAAATTTAAAGAAGTGGGAAAGATACCTCAAAAAACAAAGTGTAAACAATTGAATGGGTTGAGGAAGTATTATTTTGTATGGTATATCTCTGTGTTAAAATTGTTTTTTCGAGGTTATCCCAAAATCTCAATTTGTGCCACCTATAGCAAGTCCTATGGTGGTGCTAAAATAATTATAACTATTGCTATGTTTTGAAATCAAAAAGTGATTTTTGATGTTAAAATAAAATTTTTGTTGCAATGAATAGTTTTAAGATGACACTAAATATATTTAAATAATTCATTTCCCTCCATTTACCCATACGTGGCAATTACAATTGCAGCAGCATCTATACTTTTGTTTGCTATACTTGGTTGTATAATTAGCACCAAGTAGATTTAGTATACAATGAGGTTGACTTTAAGGATGGCCATCGGGTCACTTCGGGGTCGGGGAGTGCTATCCTCCCCCCGATCCCCGAATCCTAACCCGCTCCTCGAACACGCCCCGATCCCCGAACGGGTATTATTTTGCTCCCCGATCCCCGGCCCGAAAGGGGAAAGGGGATCCCTGGGATTTTAATATTTGTTATCAAATAAAATTTTATATATTTTTAATAAAAATAATTTAACAAATTATTATACATAAATATGTTTTACATTTAACATCATATTTTAAATAAGAATTTGAATTTAAATGTATTTATAGTAAATGATAATATTAAATTTATTATTATTAAATCATATTCTACTATAAAATTTTAGTATAATAAAAAAAATTTAAACATTTAAACTTTAAGAATTTATATACATTATATTTATTCATACTAATTTATTTAATATACATATAAAATATTAATTATTTATATTAAATATGATAATCGGGGAACGGGGCGGGGATACCCTAATCCCCGACCCCGCCCCGATCCCCGAAATATTTTTATATTTTTCCCCTCTCCCTGCCCTGAACCCGAAAAATTCCCCGAATCCCCGACCCGAACGGGACGGATCAGAGCGGGTAGCGTCGGGGCAAGTGAAATGTCCATCCCTAGTTGACTTAGTTGAGGTTGAAGTAGAATTGTTAGAAGAGGACAAGTCCTAGGAAGTGCAATTGTAATGTGAGTAGTCTAGTAGTAAGGGTATCTGTGTCTTTTTTTACCGAAAAGTAGTTTAAAGTTTGTTTCTTTAAATCAAAGAGTTAATTGAATTAGTTGTATAGAAAATTAAATAATCAAAGGAATCTTTAAGCTCAGTAGCACGATAAATGATTGGTAAATCCCTTTGGCATAGTGACTTTTTTTAGGGCGGTGTAGTGACTAATTCTACATCAGTCAAAGTTTTGCCAATAATGAGACTTTACATTGGGAAAACTCCCTCATCTCAAGTTAAGTTTTATTAAATTTTATTGAAATCTAGAGGAACAAGAGTCCTTGAATCGTTACAGGATTGTGAACACCAGGAGAACCAGTTGGTAGTCCAGCCATTTATGATGAAGAACCATGAAGGGCTAGGAATGTTGGCTTGTGCATGAATTCATCTTAAGCATCAGTATGAGGTGATAGTCAGATAATTCAAACTCGCCGTTGTTCATTGCACAAGTGAAAGCTTGTTGATCACAAAGATGAGGTACTTGAAGATGGTGACAAGCGAAAGCTTGTTGATCACAGAGGTGAAGAGAATCAAGGTGTTGAATTGCAATATCCAGTTATCCTTTATCAAAACAAGAGAATTGATTGAGGATGTCCCTTGAGGTATACCAACAACCGCAAATTGTTCTAGTTTTAAAAATAAGTCTAGCCATCTTGATAAGAAGATCCAAGTAGTCTTATGCAAAAAGATTATTCAAAATGTGTCAATATGATGTTCAAAGACATGATGAGGATTAAAGAACTAAAGTTACAAAAGTTGCACTTATAAACTAGGCTTGTTGCCAGTGGCTCGTGATGATTAGCTTGAAGCTCTTCGTAGAAGCTTTTCAAGGAGCATCATGAGATTGAAACTTGAGCTTGAATGCAAGGCAAACAAGGTAACCCCGGAAGAGGAATGAGACTTGTAGTCCATTGGCCTCAAGGAGAAGGGAAAAGGTCGCCTTTTATGATCAAGCAAGGTATATAAGTTGTTTATACAAGGGCCAACTCGGCTGGAAGATTAGATGGACTAGGTGCAAGATCTACTTACTATTATGAGGACATGGTTATATTTCAAGGGGGAAGGATTATTTGAAATTGCAGTATAGTACTTTGAGTAGTCTAGTAGTAAGGGTGTTTGTGTCTTTTTATCGAAAAGTAGTTATATATCTTTTGGTTCTTGGTATTTTGATATCAGGTATGAGTTTTGAGATATCATGTGCCGAGACACATCATCAAGCCTTATCAATTTCACTCTCATATCGGATCATTATACGAGAATTGAAATATTATGATGATTTAATTGCACATCTGAATAATGAAGCATGAAACACCATTACTAGAGCGGACGTTGTAGTTATCAAAGGACATGAGTGCTCGATTGGAAAAAATGCAGCAAATTTGTGATTCCATTGTTTCGAAGGGCATTACAGAAAAGAACTACTTTGGAGTTTAATTAAAGAGCATATTAAAGTTGTAATGGATGTTGAAACTGAGCCACAGAAGGAGCATGTTGAATTCGTTTGTGGAGTCGAAAAGAATACTAAAATTGACATTGAAACTAAGCCACAAGTAGAGCATGATGAGTTTCTTCATGGAAAAGATATTAAGATAAAGTGGATTTGGTTAAGCATATCTATTTTGTTATTCCAAAATTGTTTTATGAAGTCAAACGTGATGATATATTTCAGTGGCTTCCATATATTTTTGTCCAATTCATATGGAGTCCCTTTTGAGGATTATGGATTATTCTTCCCAATAAAACTGGTGGTTGAGTTTTTTCCAAAGGAGAGGAGAATGATACGAACAAGGAATTAACTAATTAATTTGTGTATATTTTATGTTTTTTTTTTAATTTATGAATAGAATTTTATTATGATTAATTAGGTATTTCAGTTATGTTATCTATTTAGGTAGATTCTAGATTTTAGATTACAGTACTAGAATAAATAAAGATTTGTTTTTTTTTTAAAATTATAATGGTGTATATAAATAAGAATTTAGTTTTCAGGAAATTACTCGGCTTCCAAGTTATAGTTATCTATATAATTTTTTTGTAATATTTCATTATGGAATAGAATTGAAATATATGAATTGATGATACAGATTTATTGTGTTTTCTGCTGATTTTCTACGGAGATAGGTGTTTTATACCCCATCTTACCCTTTTCCCACCCTTGTACTACATCACATTTATTTATGATATAAAACCCGTATTGTGTGTAAGACATTCAAATACTATTTTAGAACACCTCCATTGTAGATTTTACTATCCCACCTTGAAAGTTTCACACAAGGTCTAGAATTTCGCCACTCATATCTTTCAAAACTTCGATAAGGAGAAATATTAATATTGGGTGAGATGTAAGATAGTCGGGTATTGGTTGCTAAACTCACATCCTCCATGGTTTATTTCTTTTACTCACTCACTTAGATGCCTTTATACTTCCATCAAGCAAACATTCTCGACACTACCCGGTTGGGGATTTCCAATTGGATGTGGTTAGTTTGTAAGCGTGGCCAAACCACCCTAATTTACATAGATGCGACTCTTCTTCGAAGATTTTATTCAACATGGTAAACCCTGTGGCTATTACCCCACTTCCAACTTTTCACTTCAACTTATACATTGTAGTTGGATTGAGCAAGAAATATAAGAGTTAAAAGTCCATATAATAAGCGCATTAACAAGGTATGATTATGGGGCTTCTGATTACCTTTTGGTTGTAATTAGGCTAGTGGACTTCTTTGGTATTTGGATTGGGAAATGGTATCAGAGCTCAAACCTCCCACCTCTTGAAAGTGATTCGGAGCACAATCTTGTTTGTTTGATTTTTTGGCAGGCTAGATGAGACTAAGGCTCTGTTCGGGAGTGCTGTTAAAAATTGTTGTGCTGTTAGAGAAAGTGCTGGTGAAAAAAGTGCTGTTTTACAAATCAGATGAGTGTTTGGTAATATTTTTTATATGCATATGTTTTGATGTAAAAAATTAAATAAAATAATGTTTTTAGTGAGGTTTGATAATAAAATCAGCATTTGCTTCCTGTAAAAGCTGAAAAGCAGCTTTTTCCAAAAGCATGGGGGGACTTGCTTTCTCTAACAGCAGCTTTTAGGCCAAAAGCGCTTTTCAGAAAAGCAGCTTTTAAATTTTACCAAACAGTTTTTTACCTGCTTTTCAGCAAAAAGCTGCTGTTGCTGCCTGCAACAGCAATGCCAAACACACCCTAAATGGCATGTATGTAACATATTCTAATGCTAAAACATGACATTTGAGACACTTTGTCCAACACATAATCTCAAGTCTGACCGTGCACAGTGTGGGCTTGTGGATTACTCAAGTTTTGGTTGCATTTGGACAAGTTGAACCGTACAACATTCAAATTCAAGAGACACAATTTTTCAATTTGCTCTCAAGATTTGACCCCGACTTTTACATGCTCTAGAATTCGCCCTTTAGTTTTGAAATGTAGATATACATCTAGGTTTGTTTATAAAGTGGTGTACAACATTGAGTCGAATTGAACCATGTGTTTGAAACTTCTCAGATGTGAACCATATGTAGTTTGATTATACTTGTATGAAGACAACTTAGTGCCTATCATTGGGGCAAATATTTGTAAGAAGGGTGCCAAAAGTACTATTGAAAGAGAAAATAATATAATAGTATTTTTGATAGTTTGGCAATATTGACAACTTTGCTTGGCACCCCACTGGAGATGCTCTTAGCTCGTGTTCTTTGATTGGAAATAACGTAGTTATCATGAATCAATCTATCGAGAGAAGTTTTTTAGTGTTTAGTAGCTCAAAAGTGTAGGAGGAGGTATACATCCTTTTTCCCTATTAGTTATAATGGATTATTATAGGAATCAGAAATGAGTTAGGATTTCTCTTATTTTGGTTGATATGAATCTAGATGGAATGTTTCCTGTTCATTCTTTGAGTTTAATATCATGGAAAATGAATATGACGTCCTTTCGTGCTGAGGAAGAATTGGTTCAGGTGTTCATGATTATCGGGAATTTACTTTTTATTTAACAGAAGAATTAACAGGCAGGGTGGTATAAGCGTGAACCGATATTTTCGTATTCTTAAGCCCATCCCTGCTATGTTTAGAGGAGTTTTTTGCTGTGACTTTTTGTTGACTTCAAATTTTTCTTCCATGTAGATGCTTCCCTTGACAATATAATCATGGGGCATGAAGATCAATTCCATTCAGTTTCAATTACACAAGAAAATGCTGTGAAGGTAATATCAACAGATATGCACGAGGTAAAAGGTGATAGAGGTGCTTGTATTTCTGATATGGATGTATCAGAAGGAAAGGACTCAGAAAACAACTCCGTGAATCTTCCATGTTCAGAGTTGGGAAAAGATGTGATTGCTACTGCGGACCACAAATTTAAAGATTCCAAACCCCTTTCAGGAACAAGAACACCTAAAGATATTGTTGAACATAAAAACACAGTACTTCCGAACGGCCATGGAATATTAACTGTCCAGACCACTGAGTCTGCTAGTAGTGCTGAATGCGATGGTGCTGCTTTGGTGAAAGATAATTTAAGTGGGAAAATTACTGGTGTTTACTATTCCGAGGAAGAAAAGAAGGATCACCGCTTGCAGACTGAGGAATTTAAGCTCAATGAACCAAGGTGCGGTGAACTGGTTTCATATGCATGGTTTACATACGTATTTTAAACTGACATATTGGAATTATAAGTGTAGCTCTTTTTTAGTATTTTTCGTTTATATCTCTTGATATTCACAAACTAGAATCACTTGCTGACATCTTTTAGGTTTTCCAGATTGGATTTTCCCATAGTAAAGCCAAGTAGCTTGTCCCCTGGTGTGGGGTTTAAGGATGGGACTGATAAACCAGTTGTTATATGTGATTTTTTTGCTAAAGGTTGGTGCATTAAGGGAAAATCTTGTAGATTCCTTCATGCAAGCAACGTTACCACCCAACAGCATGCGGGAGCTGATCCTAGTAAGAAGACTGAGCGGCAAACTAGTGAAGGTGATACATTGGTTTTACAGACTTATGATAGTGAAGAACCATTTCGACCATACTGATTATATTAATTACCTTTTCCCTTGTCAGGATCGGATTGCTCCTCTAAAAAGCCACGACTGGTTACTTCTCCTGATGTAGAAGCTCCTGCAGTTGGCACCTCATCTCTCTTGGACACAGCTCTTTCGCATGAACTTGGTCAAAGTTCCCAAAGGAAGAATGAATTAGAAAATGTGAGTCCGTATAAAGACAACTCCAGCAGTGCTGGAAGAGAATATCTAAGAGGAGAAAATTGGCACTTGAACAATCATGTAAAGCATGGTTTAGAAGAAATGGCTGCTAAGAGAAGCCAATTCTTGCTTGATGAGCGTATGCCCCCCTTTCGCCACTCATGGGAAACAAACTTGAGCAGTGGAACTGGAACATTACCACCAACCCATATTTCAAGCTGGACCAGGTCATCGTTGCCATTTGGTTCTACTTGGAATTCAGATCCACTTAGGTCCCACAACTGCTCAGACGTTGAAAGAGAATATGGTACTTCTAGATCTGCTTCTCTGCAGAAGACCTCTTCTCCATTCTCTGGAACTGAATCAAATAATTTATATAAAATGCCCGTGTCCGGAGATTCACGGTATCCAGTTAAAAATATAACAGAAATGTCCTCCTACAGTTGGGAGCCATCTCTACCTTTTCGGCCATCGTACGTTCTTACACAGAGATTGTTGTCTTCAGTAATCAAATATGATCCTATCCAGGATAGCATTGAACAGCCCAATTCAGCAGATAAGTATTCTAGATTTTCTGGTGCTGGTCGAGAGAGTTATGGCCCAGGTTACAATTATCTTGAACAATCTCTTGGTGGGCATCACAACATCTTTGACAAAAATTTGAACAAGAAAAACAATGAAAAGGATTTGTTTTCAGCTGAAACAGGAACTCCTATGAGTGCTATCACTGAGATGCAAAATAGAATTGCTGCACCACATGAAGAGAAGCTCTTGGGATCCTCACCTCTTCAAGATATTAAGAAAAGAGATGCACCTAATACTGATGATGATTATGCAACTCAGACTGATAGGCCAAGACAGAAGTTAAAATCAGGAGACATGGCTGGGCAAGTTAGTGAAATGGAGGTTGATGTTAAGGTAAGTGAAGATATGGCCAAGGATATGAAAGCCCTAAAACACTTCCGCGCTGCTCTCATTGATTTTGTCAAAGAATTGGTCAAACCAACTTGGCGCGAGGGTAACCTGAGCAAGAATGCTCACAATAGTATAGTCAAAAGATCAGTTGAGAGAGTCCTTAGCACAGTACCAACTCATCAAATTCCATCTACTTCGGAATCAGTTGAGCTCTACCTTTCTTCATCTCAGTCGAAAATTGCAAAGCTTGTTGAGGTGAGTTGGTGATTATAATTTGTTAGAAAACCGAGGTGGTTTAGATGGTAATAGGGTGTTGTTCTCGTGATCAATAACATTAGTTTTCATGTGATTAATAGGGTTAGTTTCATTTTGGCAGGGTTATATTGACAAATATGGAAAACCGTGACCTGCATGAAATTGGTAAGTTTTACAACTTAAAGCGGTGAAGATTACTTTCAGGCACAACTTTCGGAGAAGGAACAACTGAGTGAGATATGTGTTATGCATCTAATTATGAGATTTCTTGTTTTAAGGATATATCACTTTCTTTAGGAACCATGTATCTTCAAAATTAGCGTTCTGTTTGGTGTTGAATATTTTCACTTTTATGTTTGTTCGTTTTTGTCTTGTTTTCTAGAGACTATCTTCCTCAAATCGACGTAGAACATAAAAGTTGCAAAATCTTCTTTAATATCTATGTAGTTCTTGACAATTTACCCGAATCTCTATTAGTTTTTCTTCCCTAATTAGTTAGTTATAGTATTGAGATCTTGGAGGTGAGGTGTAGCAACCAACTTATTGTGAGGTGAAATCAACATTATACTTTTATGGTAATAGTAAATTTTTTGACTTGCAATTTTTTTGGAAAAAGAAACGGGGTTCCTTGACATTGTGCCCGTCTTATATATAATAGAACCCTCATTAAGGCGGAGAAAAAAAATAAACAATACAAAGACAACCAGGGAGAACCACAAAAATACAACACCAATACAGAATTAGAAGTACAAAGCCTGTTTGAATTATAAAGATTTTCAAGGATATCCAATGAAATTAGCAAAAATAGAAACAGATAGCCATCGAGACCTTTAAATATTTATACTTAGATCTCAAAAACGTGATTTGTTGAAAGTTAAAACATTTAGGTATGTACGTACACCCAGCCTACAGAAAACTTAGTTATACTTTTCACAAAAATTGAAGTATTTAAAATAGTCTTCAAAAAGTCGTGTATTCCTCTTTTAGTCAAATAACCCTAAATGCTGCTAAAAGTGTGTTTTCCACGAACACACCCAAGGAAAAGAGAACACAGCAAAGGCATTGAATTCTGCAGACTCTGAACCAAAATTGTCTTGTGAACCGACACTTGCTTGACTCCCTGTCTCTCTGGTCACCAAATACGCTGACCAGGAGATAGGTTTCCTTCACAGTTGCAAAATATTATCAACATTGATCTTATCCAGAAACAACCAACTGAAGACTTGAAGTTTAGAAGTACAACTGTTGGCACACTTCTCTTCCGGATACTGGTGTCTGAAATCCAATTCTAATGAACATCCCCTATCATAAAAATCTATCATCATCTGGAAAATCCTATCTATTCTTTTTTTATGCTATCTTCATTTGGATTAGACACAGTCATCTCAACAATCAAATAATTGAAGGCCCGAAACACTAATGTTAAATTTAGAAACCTAGTATTCAATGAAAGCTTATCTCTGCACCCTTTCTACAAAAGACTTTCTTTGAAGATCAAGTACAAGATAAATTTTCATTAGGTCTATATTTTATTGATTTGTAGTTCGACATCTAACAAACTTGTAGATTCTACAAACTTGTAGATTATTGAGTATGAAGCTTAATTTCATATTTATACCGTATCTAAAAATGTTACAAAATTTTGATGGCAACAGGACATATAGTTAAATTTGGACGTGAATTAGTTTTTTTTTTTTTTTTTTTTAATTAGGACTAGTTGTAGGATTATCTTCATCCATAAGGTATCATCTTTTATTATTTTAAGATCTTATTGAATTAGAACAATTCGATTTTTTTTTTGTGGGTTTCAGTCCATTGTAATTTCTCTATTTAGTGGCTAGGATATCGTAAGGTACTAGTTCTTCTCATCCTTAATCTTATTATTCTTGGTTAGTGGATTTTTTACAGTTAATCTACCAAAATTTCCTTTTATTATTTCATTTCTTTTCATCTATCATAACCAAACCAAGCCACGCTAGGTCTTAACTAAACAACTTTTCTCCTTAGCGGGTTGGGGTTGGGAATTCTGAAGATATGCTTAGTCTTCTACAGTGTTGTTAAATGCGCAATAAATGGCGCTTCATGCTTAGGCACAAGGTTCGAAAATGTGAGATTTAGCGCGATTTCGAAATCGTCCAAATGGCACTCATGAAGCAAGGCGTTATGCTCATAACGGTAAAAGATAACAATACCCTTATGAATAAGAGAAAGAAAAAAAACCCTAAAGTGTTTCACACAACACCAGGCCTCTATCTCAGATCTCTCAATGGTCTCTACATCTCAGCCTCCGTATAAGATTCGAGTTGGATTATATCAAATCTTTTGAATTAGAGTACCTTATTGATTAAGCCTTTAATTATAATCATGTTATTAATGCTATATGTTATGTTTGCATTTTTACTTCCTTGTTAAATTTGTGATTATTTTTTTTGGTAAAAAGGCATGCGGTTAATGGGCTCTGCTATTGGCGCTTCAAATTTGGGTCTTGCGCTTTTTTAATTTGCGTCTTAATCAATGTTGGTCTTGTATGTACTTTTTAACATTTCATGTCCTCTTTAGACAAACGATTCTCTTTTAGCATAAGATATAGTGTAAGGGTCCTGTTCCCTGACAATTGGGTGTTAGATAAGCCTTATTTAACACACTGCACCAGGGGCGTCGGATGGATCCAGACTAAAACTTTTTTTTTTTTTGCATTTCGCGGATAATATTAGCGGATCAGACTTTTGCCTTTCCGCGGATATTATCCGTGGAAATGAAAAAGTCCGATCCGCAGATATTATCAGCGGAAAGCAAAAAAAAATAATTTTAATCTTGACCCTTAAAATACTGCTAAAAAAATAATTTTAATCTGGACCCTTAAAATACTGTTAAGGGTTCTGGAGTCGTGTGCTAGATAAGGCTTATCTAACACCCGATTGTTAAGGATTTGCACCCATTGTGTAAATGGGTTGAGTTAATATTATGAATTGTGTAATTTTCACCTTAAAATAGTGTAAAAGTTGCACTATTTTACTGTAATAGGTCGGAGATGGTCTAATGCATAAAACAAACCTCATAACGTGTACGAAATATACAACGTTAACGTCAAATCACAAATCGAATCAAGTTGGGCGTAGGCACGTATCTTGACAAATTTCAAATGCGCAAAACTCCTCTTAAGAGCTAACCGAATGATACGTGGTGATTAATCACACTGCCACGGGAGTGTCATGCCAATGTGCGGCAGTAACATGATTGTAGTCTTGGAATCATACACGGTTGGAGAAATGTATGAAACAAACCTCATAACGTGGAAGACGTATACAGTGTCACCGTCAAATCACAAATCAAATCAAGATGGGCACCCTACATATCATGACAAATATTAAATTCGCAAAACTCCTACACAGTTTTGTCACTGAAGTGTCATGCCAATGGCGCTGCAATAACATGGTTATAGTCTTGGAATAATACACTGCTTTGTTTGCAATCAAAGCCATATCCATGAAGGAAATGAAAGATAGCTCTTCTTGACATAGTCCAATCCTACACAGTTGGAATCATACACGGTTGGAGATGATCTAATGTATGAAACAAACCTTATAACGTGCAAGGCATATATATGTCACTGTCAAATCACAAATGGAATCCAGATGGGTGCACCCACGTATCCTGACAAATATTAAATGCGCAAAACTCCTGTCAAGAGCTAGCCGAATGATATGCGGTGACCAATCACATTGCCACGTAAGTGTCATGCAAATGGTGGTGCAATAACCCTATTTACACTGCTTTGTTTGCAATCAACACCATATCCATGATTTAATAATCTTGAAGGAAATGAAAGGTAGCTCTTCTTCACATAGTCCAACACGGCTATGCACCCCTAAGTACCTAACCTAAGGACATGCTAGAAGAAGAATACGACATGATCCAAATGCTTGGTATGGTTTGGAGTATGTTTATAAAACCGGAAGCAAGATAAATATTTGATAGTTTTTAATAAAACGATAATCTCAGAATAAGGCCAAAGCAACAAGGGATTAGGATGCATCTCGTATCACGCATACACACATCAAAGGGTGTTTAATGCATGCAAACCTCTATTTTAAAAGTCGGTGATTAATCTGGATTAGTCGCTATACGGTGACTTGTAACTTGATTTTCTAAAAAGCGGTTCAAAAATAGTTTTCTGTAAAAACGGCTAGAATTAGCATAAATTGGTTAAATCGGTAAAAATTGGCCTAATTGATAAAAAAATAATTAAATATCCACGTATATATAATTACTATCTAGACAGTTAAATCACAAACTTTATTAGTTTTTCCTTTAAAATTGGCCCCAAATTAAAAAATTTGATCTTGAAAATTTTATATATTCAAATCATACAATTTTTTTTCAATATATATATATATATATATATATATATATGATAATTATATATGTACAACTAAAATAGTAAAACAAATAATTTTTAAACTCTCTCTCACTCCTAGGGTTTTGAGAGTCGGCTCGAGTTCTAGCCATCACTTATCCGCCTTCTAATCCTTCATCCTCTTCCCCTTTCGCTCTCATACTCTATTTTAATTATCAATTTGTTCAATAAAACCGAGATCTAATCCTTTTTGGAGTAGATCTTGTTTGTTGAGTACCTTGTTATCAAGGTTGTACCCATCTTTTTGGGATGTTAATGTTTTATGTTTTGATGGTTTTATGTGCCCTGTTATGGGTTTCGGTTGTTTTTCTGAAAAGGATTTATATGATATTTTGGGAGATCTTGAAGACTCGCATCGAATCTGGGACAATGGTGGATATTGCAAAAGCTCACCTTTCACAACAAAAAATTGTTCATATTTTAGGGGTATTTGTTACTCCAATATCAGTTGATGTAACTGATGGTTTTGAATATTGGGCTACATATGACATTTATGTGAAGGTCAATTGTGATGCTACTAGTTTCACAACTGGTGTAGGTTTAATTACTCGAGATGTCATTGTAATATTTTTTAGAGAGAATTGCATTTTGCACCCCTTAACTTTGGTCATATTTTACTTTTGTATACCTACTTTCAAAAATTGCAGTTTGCAACCCTCTTTTTTAAAGTCCGATTCAACATGCACCCTTTTGGCCTATTTTCGTTTATTATTTAGCCCTAATTGTTGACTTCTACAATATATTTCACCTTTTTTCTTCAAGAATAGATTAAAATATATCGTANGGTTGCAAGTTGAATCGAGTTTTAAAGAAGAAGGATGCGAGCTGCAATTTCTGAAAGTAGGTATACAAAAGTGATTTTTGACCAAAGTTAAGGGGTGCAAAATGCAATTCTCTCTACTTTTTATATCAAAGAATTTTAATATTCTATGTGTTAAGCAGTCTGAAAACAAAACGGCTATTGGTTTAGTATGTTCTTTGTTTCACAATCAGATTGTAGTTGACAGTTCGGAGATTTTTTCGGCTGGGTTCTTATATTTTAATAAATCTCTTGCTTGTTCGTCAAAAAAAAAAACAAATAATTACAATTTTTTTTATTAAATTAATTCTGATTAATGCTCTAATTAATCATTCTGATTGATTACTCGATTAATCCCTAGACGGTGTTTCCACTAAATAACTTCGATTCCTACTTTTTACGCATGCACTGATCGGGTGCACGAAATGCGCATCGTGACAAATACCAAATGCGTCGAGTTCCAGCCAAGTGCTAACATAATTATACAAGGTGACCAATCACATTGTCACGGAAGTGTCATGATACTGAGAGACATGGTTATAGTAGTTTTATAGCTGACGACTGACGTTAAGACAAGGTTGTAGTACCCACATGCTATATCTAGTTAAAAAAATTTATACAATTGATCCATGATAAAGCAAAATTAAAATCAGAAAATAATTAGACCAACTAAAACAAAAATAATATATATACTTTTATCCGGGCTAAAGTAAAAATTTTACTGATGCTTCGACCTTCGGGCTTAAACAAATTAAATTAAAATGAATCTGAATGTGATTAGTTGGATTTGGTATAATTAGTATAATTCGCCTTAGGCTAATACAAAGTAATGTATATAATTGATCCGGACTAAAGCAAGACTAAAATCAAACTAAAGATAATTTGTATACTATTGATCTGCGGTAAAATTTACCTTTTAATTAAATATAATTATATTGTGTAAACACACCTATAAATATCAATAAAAATTATATCTTTCAATAATTAATATTGTTTTCTAAAACTAAAATACCACTTGTACGCGTGTATATATATAATTATTATCAAATCATATTATTAAAAATTTTAAATAAATAAATTTCATATCTTAAAATTTTCAATTCAAAATAAATATAAAAAATTATATAATATTAAAAACATCTGCGCGATGCACGAGTTCTGAGCTAGTTTATCTATGTTTCTATATTACATTATATAATAGACGAAAAATTGAAAGTTTTTGTTTAATGGTTTCGGTCATTTATTAATAATATTATTGTTATTAGTAATTAATCAATTACCTTTTTCAACTGAAACGCCAATTACATTTTCCAACTAAAACATGTTATATTTCTCTTTCTTCCAACTAAAACATCTCCTTTTCTAAAAATATTACCGGCAAGTCTATTTAATAAAATAAAATAACAATATTGTAATTATTAATAAATAACCAATTAACTTTTTCAACTAAAACACATTACCTTTTTTTTTTCCCTAACCAAGGCCCCTTTTTCCCCCCAAAAATAACATGGGAAATTTATTTAATAAATAAAATTAATTTATAATTATTAATAATCAATCAATTACACTTTTCACCTATAACGTGTTACCAATTCGATTGAAATTGATGATATAATATTTAAAATTTCAATTTAAATTAAATTAAAAAAATCCGTGCATCGCACAAGTTTTAAGCTAGTATCTATACTAATACTAATACTAAAATTATAATAACCGGAATTTGGTATAATTTGTAGTTTGGTTAACCACTCATTTTGGTCATCCTTAAAATCACAGCCAGATATAAATACTAAACACATAAACAACCAAAGTTCCCATGTTTGAATCTTGCCAACAACAACCGTTTATAATATTATTTATATACTTTCAAATTTCCCAGGTTCAAATCCCACCAACAACAAACATTTATATTGTTATTTATTTCTACAAAAGATACAAATAAGCTCCCAGTTTCGAATCTCGCCAACAACAAACATTTATATTATTATTTATAAAAATACAAATAATAAATGATTCAATTCTCATTAATGTTTTTTTTGGACTAATATGGCTTATAGTCTTACAAGTGAGTATCTGTTCTAAGAAATTCTCGCGGTGAGCTAGAGTCGAACCCAGGATCTGGAACGAAAGAGGATTAGCCCTTAACCACTTGGGCTATCCAATCGTGCTCTTTCTCATGATTTAAATCTCATCAATCATATACTAATTTATCCACTAATTTATCTTTTCTGGAACTTATACACATTCAAATTAAAATTTTCAGAATAAGGTTATAATTCTATATTAGTTAAATTTAATATTTTATTACATATATTAAAATTATAAATAATATAAATAAAAAATAAAAAATATTAATGAAGACCCGTGCTTCGCACGGGTTCTGAAGTTACTATAATAAGCAAACATGGGTATATTTTGTAGTTTGGTTCACACATGTTTTTGGCCATCTCGCTAGCCACAACTGTTAGATTTTTCAAATCAAATTGATGAGAGCCGTTAAATATTATATAAAAAGTTATTTTATACAGAGGTTTAGTGTTCGACTCCCACCAAAAAATTTTAAAATTATAATTTACAATATCAATTTTAAAGATACAAATAAGCTAAAATAGAACATTTGAAAGTAACCGGGGCTGTGCACGGACTATAAGCTAGTTATTATAAACTGTCCTTTCGCCTATGGTAAATCTGCATGTGCATATGTGTGCTTGCCTAATGAAACATTCATCCTCTAACCTCTATGCAAATACTTTTCCAGGATAAACAGAATCTAGATATAGACATTCATTGTTTAGGATATTCTTGTGTGCACATCTTGGTGTGTGATAAGTGATATTTACATGTTTGAAATTCGTTATAAGTAATTTATAAGTTGAAAAAGCTAATGATGTAGTAGTATATGCATCAACAATCTATGTTATACAGAGAATCCAACTGCCGGCACTGAAATTACATGCTCTGTGTCCACTGTTTACTTTGGGAATAGTATCAAACCCTAATTCCTTGTTTATGTATACTTATGAGTTCATACTGTGTACTCGTAGGAGTTCATATTTTATGTTGGTACTCAGTATTTTATTCAATTAACATGACAGTTTTTAGATAAAGTGGCAAGTGACTGAAAAAATTTCTGTACAGGACTGCTGTCACTTTAATTTGTTTTTACTCTGATTTTCTCGCAGATTAATTTGTATCTCCTTCACTGCGATTGTATCTTCTGGTTGCATGGTGACCTCAAAAGTCCTGGGATTGGCACTCTATATTGCTTCAGGCTGTCTTGTTACAACCAGATGTCAGGGGTTGCCTACAATATGTGCTGGGCATCAAAGAATGACACATCACGTATAGAAATGTTGTTTAAAGCACCATCAATGAGCAACACAATCACCAAGTTGTTCTTGAACTTCTTCCAGGGTGTTGGTATAAGATGTTGCAGTATACATCGGCCGACTAGAGCTTCTGATGCTAATCTTCAACATCTAGCAGGTAGTGAGAAAGAGGGAAGCAGCTTAAACTAAGTAATGACGGGTGATTGGCCCTTGTCTGACAAATCGAACAGCAAGTTATGTAAAGTGTTTTAAATTAGGATTTCGAGCTTCTATATTTTGCCCTTGCGCATTTCCAATCATCTTTACAGGAATGATACTAATTTAAGATAAATGTTTATGATGTATCATTACTTTACATCTAGTCCAAAATAGATTTATTTGAATATGGATATAGTTTTGTCCAATTTTTGATGCTAATCTTCAACATCTGCCAGGTGAGCAAGTGAAGCAGCTTAAACAAAGTATCTTCTGCAACCAATGGAAGCATCCTTATGACTGGTGATTGGCCCTCGTCGGACAAGTTGAAGAGCAAGTTATATGTAGTGTTCTGAAACAGAATTTTGAGCTTCTATAGTTTCCGCTTGCTCGTTTCCCATCAATCGTCATGCATATTGGAATGGTACTAATTTAAAGATCGATGGTTAATGATGTATCATTAGTTTACAGGCAGTCCAAATTAAATATTTGTATATGGATATAGTTTTGACCAATTTCTAAGCTCTTTGTATGTTACTCCCTCTGTCCCATTCAATTCTCTACGTTACTTTTTGGCACGCTTTTTAAGACTCCTATAAAGTATTGTTCCATAACTTTTTTTTAAATTTTTTTTTTCTGAATAAAAATTTAATGTCTAAATTTTTATTCAGAAAAAAAAATTTTAAAAAAAAGTTATGAAACTACACTTTATAGGAGCCTCGAAATACGTGCAAACAGTGCATGTATACTTATCAATGGGACGGAGGGAGTAATTGGTTTCTCTACGTAATAAGAAAAAGATATTTATTGTAGCCAAATTTCTCTGATCAAATTAATGTTCAAGAATGGCGGAAATGTGTTGGGTATAGTTTTGACCAATTTCTAAGCTTTTCATAAGTTTGTTAACTTGTTAAGAAATATATCTATTACAGACAAATTTATGACAAACCTGAGCCTGACCCTGGTTTTACCATCGACACGATAGTTATAAAGTTGTGAAATTGATAGGATGATGCTGAATTGCTAATGCAAATAACTCGCTTATTGGAAAAAATAATTTGTTTATAACTTGTGCACGTACAGGTATACTACAAACTTATGAAGTTTTTAGTTTTGAAAATACTTGAAGAGTCCAGATTTGAAAAAAATAAAATTCCTGCACTGTCACATTAATTAACCAGAAAGTTAATACATTCATCAACTATGTAATTTACAAATGTATCCATGACTTCCTAACCTCATAACTCACACCACCCCCCCAGAAGAATAGGAAAAGCTTGATCTGTTTAAGAATGAGTACACTTGTGCCTATTTACACCCCCCTTCTAATTGAAGAATCATAAAATGTGGATCCTCCATTTTACCCGGTTCTTCGCATCTTATACTGTTATTATATGAAGTACTAGTATATTTAGATTTATTAATCTGATCAAGCTTAATTAAGGGAGAGTTTGTACCACATATCTAATTATAGCCAAGTTTCTCTCCTATATATTCTTTCCTAAACTTGATTAAAAAACTTGTTTAGATTTAAGATATTAAGAAAAGATGGGATTGATGGACAAGATCTGGGATGATGTTATGGCCGGGCCTCAGCCTGAACGCGGACTCGGCAGATTCAGGAAGATAAAAACCAAGACCAATGGTATTGCTTCTTCCTTAACATACATACACATACACTCACACAGCTGGATACATACACATACGTAGATTGATCATAGAGAGCTGAGGTCTATAAGTTACGAAAATCATTACTGATTTACATATTTACCTCTTAGATTCTGAACATTTAAGGAAATCATATTACTATGTTAGCATGCATATGATGCTATGTTGTTATCACGGAGCCGAATACCTTGCTAGCACATAAGGTTTTAAAACAAATTCACGAGGATCCCTGAGCTCCAAAGCCGATAATTTTAACAATATTACTAAACTAGTGGCGTTTTTTTTTTTATTTTTATTTGTAATGGGAAGGGGACGGAGAAGGTAGTAGCAGCTTGCAGAGGTCGTTGTCGAATACAACAAGCCCAGAAGCACCGGCAACACCAACAATACCAACTACTCCTATGTCACCAAGCAGCTTCGGGCCGGTGCACAGGGACAATGTGTGGAGGATGACTGAACCCCGCAGTAACCCGGCTACCAGGGGTATTGGTTCCCAGGTGTATGACAAACCAGAGCCCAATTCTCCAACTGTTTATGACTGGTAAATATTGTTTACATTTATACAACCACATTTGCATGTGTATATTAAACCAAGAAGATGCTAACAATTTGCGAGAGCCTAATTACCAGTTAAATACTATACACATACTACATACAATGTTTAGGTCCTATATCATATTTAACACAAATATTTCAGGCTCTACAGCGGAGATACCAAGAGCAAGCATCGTTAAAACTACCTAATAGAGACGAGGAATTGCAGGTCTTAAGAGCCCTAACTTACCCTTGCATGTAAATAATCTTATTTTTCTTTGCTTCTCTTTTGAGCCAACTGTGAAAACTGTGTTTTCTCGGTCGCTGCTCTTTTTTATTGACATTTGCCAGAAAAATAACGTTCTAGACGTGTTAAAGTTCTTGTATCTAGTTTTGAGAATTTGAATAAGATTATATGAAGATTATATTCTTTTTCTCCTGTGGTATTACAAAAAAGGCGAAATGTAAATAATCTGATGTTTCATGTGTTAATCATTTTAAATTACTTCATATCTACTAGACAACTAAATTTTTTGAATACTGTTAACTCCTACATTAGCCACGGTTTATACTTTAAACTGGATCAACACAGAAAGTGTAATAGAAACGGTTTAAAGTGAATGTAAAGAGACAAAATTTGAAATAAATGTGTACCTATTGCCAACATTTTTTAACTTACTGCTAATTTTATGAATCAATGACTTAGTTATGGGTAACATTTTACTTAATTAAGAAGATCTGCACTCTTCACACAAGATGAGTTCCTAGTAGTGTCGATATACGCTACATAATGCAGACATACGAATAAACAAGTAGATCTTTACCTAAATTTAGAGCCAAGTGATGACAGGTCATCCAGGCAGAGCAACATTAGCTATCGAGGTCCAGAGAAAGTCAATGTGCACAACCAATTTCAATTTGCTACACTAACATCAACAGTCCCCTCTGAGAGCGTGATCAACTCCAAATTACCTCCATCTTAATTTGCATAGGTGAAACAAAGCCTAACCATGCTTCACCTTCACTAAAGTTGAGAGATTTTAGAGTTCAAAATGCATAAACTGTCAAAGTAAAATTATGCCCACTAAGCCCAATGAAGCCTCCATGCTTTAGTATCTTCCCATAAAACCATAACTTCTCGATACAATTCAGTTGGACTAAACCAAACCCAAACATTTTAAACATTTTAAACTCTTATAAACAGGAAACACTTTTAAAATTAAATTAAACTCTGAGAACCAAGATACACAACTCTCTTTTCTGTCTGAGTATATTCTATTCACCTTCCTTGGATGAACAACATTATAACTGTTCATCCTGGACACCATATATCAGCTTTAAACAGAATTCATCAAAGCCGGTACCTTTAGCCTGTATGCAAAACGCTGGAAAAAAGGAAATAATGTCATATCCAAAAATCACCAATTGCATGGAATTGCATGCTAAACATACCAAATTTGCACCACAGATAGCTTACCATATCACGCTGGGTAACACCATACATAGCATGCAGTTCCGCCAGCTTTTCATGCCCCTCCAGGATGCACAATACCTCATTTTGTTGCACCAGCAGAATCTCAATTTCTTCGGCTTCGGCAACAGTGTTTGAAGCAACATACTGTAAAAACAGATACGTCAAAAAATCAATATCAAAGCCTCCAAAGACATCTAGGAGACTAGGACTATAATCGATTAGCATCATCTTTACCAAAATCTTTTAGTAGACTAGCTATCAAATTAATTTAATGACCATTTTTAATGGCGAAATGGGGTCTGGGAGTGTATAAAAAACTTACCTGGCAGAGGTGTCTTATTAACACATTGGGTTCGCAACGCATGTGCGGACGCTCCAAGCTTGGCAATATTTGTTCATCCCAGGGCACAAGCATGAAATGAAAATTTAACTGAGAAAAAGGTTTTTTAAGAGAGAGAATTAGAAGGTGCTTGCCAAAAAGAGTTGAGTAAGAGCAAGTCCAATGCAATGCTATAAGTGGTGTCATTTCTATAATTTGAAACCAAATGTTAAAAACTTCAACTCCAAAGGGGTTCTATACTTGGATGCAAATATGCATAAATGCATACTTG
>PHNY01010307.1:6720-17965 GCA_003724115.2 Anethum foeniculum
ATGCACCTAATATCAGAGACTGTGTATCAATGATTGATTTGAAGTTGTTTTGGCTGAAGTCGTATAAACTGCCATATCCACCTCCAACAGTTACTACAAGTTTGTATTCGTTCTGGTGCTTCCAAAAAATGTTAGGGTTAGTATTATAAGATTGTGCTTTTTTCAACTCTTTGTGAAACAAAGTCGTAAATGTGTCGAAATTGAGTAAACTCAAATCAGATGTCATTTTGACCTTGTGTGAGTTAGAAAAATATTTCCTCCATCATTTTTCGATGTTATGGTAAATCTCACAGTCCACTTAGTACGGCAATTGCGTTTTGGTGGACCAGTTTTTTATAGATGAATGTTTTCATTTGAATGATTTAATAAAATATTGAAGAGTTATGCGTGAAACTGAATTTTTCTAGAACGTTGTATAGCTGAAGGTTATTTGAAAGAAGAATCAGTAGAGTTTTGCACGGGTTTCTTTATCTAGACTAGTACAATTGCTGCTCAACCTGAAAGATGAAAACAAGGTTTCCAGTATAGTAGGTGGTGCGACAATGAAGTTGGTGGCAAAAAAGGAACGAGATGAGGCAAATCTCACAGTCCTTCTTAATAATACTGAAGTGGAACCCTTTGTTAAGTAATTAAATTATTTATAAGTATATTATCAGTCCTTTTTAATAGTTCTTTTTTCATGTGATTATTCTTATGTAAATTAATTATTATCAGGTTGCATAAGGAATTTTTGGAAAAAAAATTATGAAGTGAATAAGAAGAGTGTACATTGGCTTTTGGGAGAGCACAATCGACAATTTGTGGATTGGTTTCATGAAAAAGTTGGTTTACATTTTTTTTCTATTTTATTAGTATTTTATTCAAGTCATGGTTCTAATTGAAATCAACTTATATGCGTTCTGATTTTACTCATAGGTAAGTACATAAATCAGGAAGAATTTCGAAGATGTTTATGAAAGAATAAGATGGTTGGCAGGAAAACCTTCTTTTTCAGTGTTGACTTCCGAAGGCTATGTTGTTGACGGGGTTCGATACCACACAAAGGAGCCAGATATTGCTTGAGTAGTTCAAAATAGTGGCGTGTCATTAGTTGCTAGGATAGACCAAGTCTCTAGTGCTAAGGATATAAATCCTATAGAGAATGATTTAACATTCTATAGGATTATAGAAGAAATATGGGAATTAGATTACCACGAATTCAAGGCCCCTTAATTTTTGTGTACATGGATGATTTCTCCGACGAAAACGCTATTATACAAAACTCATAACCAAACTCGATGATTCTTATACGAAAACAAAGCATGTAATCAGTATAATCTCATACAACCAATTATATCACTAAACAATTAATTATCACGCTGGAAAATCAAGAACAGCGGTGACGGTGGCTTTTCGGTGAACTCGCAAATGAACACAATCGACAACAAACGCACATATAAGTGATGAGAATTCGACGATCTATTCATTCATAGCATCAAAATAAGTAAACAATCATTCAAAAAGCAAAACATCCAAAAAATTCGATTATAAAGAATACAAAATCGAAATAATAATTGGATTACCCCTTAGTAAAACTGATGGTGGAATTATATTGTTCTGCTTGCAAGCTTCAGATTGGTTATTAGAACTTTAAAAACCGAATTCAGTAACGTCAGGTTCGATTGGATTGATCTTTAGAAAGGATCAGGAACAAGAATATAAAATTTATGATATATATATATATTCTTTTTCTTTCTAATTTTTGATAATTATGAAAATAAAAAAAAATCTGTTATTTATATTAACAGAATATTATACCCCTAAAATCAATTAAAGGTGTTTCTATCTCCTAATTATATAATTAGGCCTAAAAATAACAATTAATGGGGACAAATTTTTGAAATATTATTTTTAAATAAATACAATATTTATATCAAAATACCCTAAAAATTATGAATAACTCAAAAATACGAAAATATTCCGTCTTTGAAATATCCTTGAATTTATAAAAATTAAACCGTAAATTTTGAGGACCTTGGAGTCCCGATAGGGGCTCGGATCGGTAACTTTTTGTAAAACGAAATATTTTCTAAATTAATAACAATTCCTGAATATAATTATAATATAAACCACAACACGAAAAATATCACATAAATGTACACACGTAACACGTAGCATTTAAAATGCTTTAAATCGAATTATAAAATTTTTAAAAACACGAAAATGCATCAAATTGAAATAAAGACACATATTTTATTCACTAATTACATAATTAAGGCACAATATTTTTCCCGGATATTACACATCTCCTTAGAGATATCATCAACCAAGTTTGCTTCCTTTCTCTTGTTGGCCCTTTTAGGCTTTTTGTAGTTAGAAGACCTATGACCCACTTTATCTTAGTTGTAGCACTTTCCTTCAAATTTCGACTTCGAAACTCCTCTATTGGGTGCCAGCCTTGGCCCTTTGGTCTTCTTGGGCTTGAATCTTTGAACATACTCCACCATGTTTGCCTATTCAGTGGCAAGATTCACTTTCTTCTCGGATCCCCTGTTATCTTCTTCGATACGAAGTCAAACAATCAGATCCTACATAGACATCTGCTTTCGCTTGTGCTTAAGTTAGTTCTTGAAATCTTTCTATCCAGGTGGCAACTTTTCAATCACAGCAGCAACTTGGAAAGACTCACTAATGACCATTCCCTCAACATGAATGTCATAAATGATCACCTACAGTTCTTGCACCTGACTAACCACAATCTTAGAATCCACCATCTTAAAATCAAGAAAGTGGCCTACAATCCACTTCTTTGCCCCAGCGTCCTCGGTTTTATACTTATGGTCAAGTGACTCCCATAAGGCCTTAGCTGTTGGCTTCAAGCTATACATGTTATACAACGAGTCAGCCTAACAATTCAGCACATAATTCCGACAGATGTAGTCGTAGTGCTTCCAAGCATCAGCAACATACACAGTCTGCGCGTTGCTCTCAGCAGTGAGCAACAGTACATCTTCCTTAAGGAAGCGATCCAGATGCAACGTGGTTAGATAAAAATGCATCTTTTGTTGCCAACATTTGAAGTTCATTCCATTGAACTTCTCAGGTTTATCAACATGTGAAGCAGGCACAGTCGGCACAACAGGTTCAGAAGGCATCACAGGTGCGACATGCGTAACGTGCGTCTGTACTACCGGTGTATGCAAACCAATAGGCACCGCATGTACGTTCATAGGAACGAAACCTGTCATCTGTCCAAATGGTACACTGAACTATCCAACGACAATGTGTACGATATAGGCGCATGCCCCGAAGGCACATGCCCAGCCGGCGTCTGACACCCCTCAAATACTACGATCTATGCGTTAAGGTTAGGCGTCCCATCACATACAGTAACCTGTGCTTTGGAATCAGCCGTCGTGTTAATCACTTTATTTATAGTTTCATTCTCCATAAGTTATTCTCTCAAACAACCAAGCAAACACAAATTATTAGTCACTTATATAAATATATTAAGCTTTAAGATTGTTATCCAATCTGTGATCAATAATTAGAATAAAGTGCATGCGTGTATATGTATCTATATGACTATAGAAAAATGGAGAAATAATTAACGAATCAAGAATAAAATAAAAAGAATATTGAATCTGAGTCAAGTGCTAAACTGTCTCCTTAAAGCTTATTAGCCCTCACCGTATGTGCGAGCGAACAATTGTCACTTTCAGCGAGCTTGAACAGAGTTTAAACTATCACCAACAGCGGTGGACAAAACCGAAAGGAAAAAGACAGAGAGAATAGGATTTTATGTGATGTTTGCTTGTTTCATAAGATAATCCTAATACACACATCGCTATGAATATATAGACTCTGATAAATTTGTGCCCTACGCTTTGCAATTAATTAAAACGTGTCAATTAATTAAATTAATTCATAAAATATTATGTCAAATCAATTATAATTATTCGTATTGAAAACGATTTAGCAAAACTAGTCGGTGATTATTCGGCCCAATTTTTTGCTGCATTTGTGTCCGCACGTCGCACACGTGGGCAAGCCTGGAAGCTTCACAAGCCTCGGATTCCCTTTGAAAGCCAACAATTTGCACCCCCCCGCGCATCGGAATAGGTGATGGAGCAACACATAGCCAACATAAGTGAACACTACACATGTGTTTTGCTATATAAAAAAATTGAAACCCATTTTCCATTTCAATGTGGAACTTAAGGTTGCTTCACAATTTTTCAGTACTAAGAGACTAACTTTGACTACTCATATCTCATTTATCTCTTAATGATTTGAGTGATTCAAAGTGCCTTGGAAAGCTCTTACGGAGGAGAACACATTCCAAGCATCACTCGTTGCGCGCACGCAACATTTATCCACTGAAGTACGGCTCAAAATGACTTGACAATGTAGGGCTAAACCACACATTTTTAGATTAAGTTTCTTGAACTTGATTTTGTGAACTTTAGGAGTGGAAAGAATAATAACTTAAAAAAATCTTAACACTTAACATAAGAGATGTCGTAAGTGTACTATCCTCCCACACAATCTCTTGAATTTCTTGTCTCTTATCATTTTTTATTTTGTATATATTTTTCCTTTATTCGCCACATTCTTGTCCATGTAAAAATTCCCGTTCACTACCTCTTTGGTTTATGTATATTTCATCATTATTTTTAAAAGATAAATTTTCTTGCAAGACTTGTTCAATTAGCTTGTTCGTCTTTAATAATTTTTTAATGGGATTGTAATTGATCCCAAGAGCTCATTAATCTTCACTTCATCTATATCTTTAACATCTTTGATTGCCATAACTTTGTAAACCAATTTAGAGTCAAAAGAACTAAGAATTTTTTCTATTACACAAACATGACTTACATCTTCTCCATTGATTTTCATGTGGCTGATAGTGGATTGATTCGGTTCCTTTATTCACAAACCATCAAAGTATTTATATAGCCCAAGCCGAACTACTTTCACTTTAACATCTCTACTAATATAAGATTTGAAAATATATGTCATTTAAGTGGTCACCATTTGTAACATAGAATCATCCAAAATATTGATGAATGTTCATGTTTTTTTTGAGTTTATAGATGAACTATTCGAGTCTGATTATATTTGCTTCATTTTTCAGCACCACACAACATCTTGCACATCAATCCTCAAAAGATCACCTTCATTCAAATGCACCACTTGCTCTCATAATTATCTTTATGGAATTTTAGCATTAAGCTTTGGAACATCCCAATTTATCGGAAGAAGGGATATCAGTGAAGGTCCCGTCAAACATTGATAGCAATTGGTCTCGATACCAATTTGTTCGAAGAAAGTATCTTACTTGAATAATATTTTGTCAAAAATTTATTACTTGAATGACTAGATTCACAAATGTTTGCACTTACTTCATTGCGAAAAGACTTGTAGGAGACTCTAACTGACTTGCAAGGAAATTCTATATATTTCTACGGGTTATATACATCTAAATCAATATATTGAATATGGAAAAGACGAGTACATGTAGCAAGATTATTTTGGAATGTATCTAAATCAATATATTGAATAGGAAAAATACAAGTACATGTAGTAAGATTATTTTAGAAATACCTATCTATTAATTTAATGGACAAAAATAATAATATTTTTTATGCAAAAATCTATAGAAAGCTTGTCAATACAGTTTTCACATCTAAGTCCTAGAAGAATCAAACATTGTGAGGTTGAAGCGTTGGGCTAGTTTTTGGTGGTAATGTGAAAAATTCGTAGAAATTTTTCTGGTTGAGTTAGCGGTCTTGTTTTTGCGTTTCCCGGAGTTCCGAGCCCTGAATTTTGGACATAGTCTTACTTACTTAGTAATTTAAATTCTGAACGATGGAGATCAGTTTTGGAGGTCCAGAAGACCTGTTTATTAAGGCACGGGCAGAAACTAAAATTTTATTATTGCATACTGTTAGTGATTTTATCTAACCGTATTGATATGGTGGCTAAGTATCATGATGGTAAGTTTCTCTAGATATCATGGCCCAATGAAAGGGATGGTGGGGTTTTGCAAATCTGGGCCATACATTTGGCTATGAAACTTGCAATCACCCATAATATCCCTCACATTCACATTAATTCTGATAAGACAGTGACTTTTGATCTGCTGGTGGAGCAAAATAATGAAGAATTGAAGCTAGAGGGATTAATAGTGGCAGTGCAACAAATAAATGTGTTGCATGCAAGTTTAATAGGGTATTTGAAGATGGCATGCAACCTCGTCGCTACAGCATTACTTCAATCTTTGCCACCAGGAATAAAGCTCAAATATATTTAGTAGAGTATGGTTTCATTAACTGCGATTGCTTAGTGAAGGTCCCTTACCCATTTGACGAACTAGGGGAGGTTCTTGATCTTGACAATCGTCTAAGACCATATTCTCCTGCCTTTGACATATTGCCAAATTTTAGTTTGGGAGATGTTTTTAATCCCTCACGAGACTGAGTTGGAGCAAATAGTATGGTTCAAATACATGAATCTCAATTTCAAAACTTGCTAGAATTGGCTTTTGGAAATTCAGTTTTGGCATCCAACCATGTTGGGATTATGAAAACCGGCAAAACTCAATGTTTTCTAATTTGGATGCCCCGGAAATGCATGGTAATCAGTTTTTCACAGAAAATTATCAAACAGTGGTGTTTCAGTCCATGAGCACTGCTAGCCATTGTATCGTTATTAGGGAACTTGGATTGCCCCCATTGTTGAAGACCAACAAGGAGTGTCCTTGAATAAAAAAGGAAAGGACAAAATTGTTGATGGAGTCGAGGAAATGTATGATGCAAACTGGCTTGTTCAAAACACATGAGGTGGGGTGACACCTATGCAAGCTCAAGTTAGCCTCATTCAAGGCTTAATCGGGGCTGGGAAATTTTAGATTGGTAGCACATTAAACTAAGCTCAGTAAGAAGCGGACATAGTAATTATCTAAGATTAAGGGTTGTCATTATAAGCTTCCCTTTTTCAGTTTTTTGTATCGTTCTCCTGGTATGTGCAGAGTGTTTATTGGTCTCTCTTTTGTAAGTACAGTTTGGTCTTTTCCAATGAATTGATCGTCCCATCTAAACAATTCAGAATTGATCGTCCCATCTAAACAAATAAAACAAATAAAACGTGACACAAATTGATATAATGAAAAATAAGTAAATAGTTTATTTTATTATCTGCATTTACTGAATAGCAAGATTGTTGGTAATAGAATATTTTCTGGTATATAGAACAGCCAATTAACTCCATTAGCATGGGGCCTTATGCGGTATGCGGAGAATATCATACTATTGTGGAGTTATGGGTTGCATGCGGCCCAACAAGTGGTATCAGAGCCGAAGGTTCAGCTGGACCTTGTGGGGAAATGGGCTAGCTGCGATTTTTTGATGTGGGTGGTTCCCCTCGGTGTGAATGTGATTGAGAAAATCTGTTGGTTCCTTGCAGCGGTGCAAGATGTAAACGGATTAATCGCGGATAATAGCCTGAAGCTTCGAATATGTTACTCCACAGGAAAACACTCGCAACTTCATACAATTAATTAATATGATATGATATGCAATCCACACATACTCGCTTAGCACTATATTATTCATGTGCTATCCAATGTAAGCCAAAACTCTCAATCAAAGGGGAACCACTTGTATATTCATATAGGTGATTTCTTACCGAATCTTTGCCATATTTAAGATACTTGTTCCAAGAAGTGAACATCATACTTGTGTTTATTTAGGAAAAAAAAATAAGTGAACATCATTAAAACTAAAAATCAATCCTCACAACTATGTCAACCAGTACATCTCACAAAATGTATTGAAACATTCATTTAGCAATAACTTGTATTAGTATATCATCCTTTTAGTATAGTTGGAAATTTAGAATAATGGAGGCCAAAATTCTTAATATTTATGTATCAACGAAGAACTCTTTCAATACAGCCTTCCAATGTTCCACACTTGGATTGCTAGTAAACCTTTTTAATTTACTAACTGGCCTTGTGCATTGTGTTGCATATATAAGACTTCCAATAATGCTTGCTTACTCAAACTGAGCCACACCTCTTCCTTTATTCTTTTTTAATTTGATACTTTAAACCAAAGGAGTTGATTCTACTTTGATAGATAAGTGATTGTATTTATTCAAAATCTGGTACTTTTTGTTTGTATATATCTCTCCTAGGGCTTCTCCACTAGATGTTAATTAAAATCTTTTACTTGACGACGAAAAATGTTCAAAAAAATCCACATGTCTTGATTCAGTAATAATATTAGACACTAGGTTCAAAAATTTATAAGCTTTATAAGCATAACCTACAATAACACATTTAACGGTGTCCCAACTTATTCCTTGCAGGATCAGTAATTTTACAATATATAAGACACCCTGTATTATCCCGTAATTTCAAAATTTATTATAATAATTATTTGAATGTTTTATGGATTTAAAAGGGATAAAATTGTGGATATTTTATCACTATTTCATGTTTTCTGTTCTTAATGTGCTTAATGTAGTGATTGTTAGTTTTGCATCTATGTCGGTGGTTTAAAAGTAATTACATTTATTATTTTTAAATAAATATTAAAAGCCGATCGTTTTATCGTTATCAGTGAACTGAGTTCATTTTAAAATTTTAGGGATCGAGTGGATACTTTTATCCGCGTAAAAATTTTATTTATTGAAAGTATAAAAATATTGTACGTGGAACTTCATTATGTGTGATTATTTAATTATGTGCTAAAATAGTGTTATGTGTTTTATTTAATTTAAAAATAATTCTGGTTCAAAAATATTATGTGATAAATATTATATGTGAACATGTAAGGGCCAGAATATTTTTAGGATAATTGTTACGTGTTTAAATTTCAATTATATGGAATTATATGTTCAGCGGATTTGATTTAAGTAGTGTATGTGGTTTAGACGTGTTTCGTCTCATTTTAGCTAGTTAATATATTTTACAGTTATTTTCGGAGTTTATTTCTAGTTTAGAAATTATTTCGATTTGATAAAAATTATCGGACCGGGCCCCTATCAGGACGTAAAACCCTGAAAAAATTTGTATTTTCATTTTTATAAAATTAAAAATGATTCGTTGGCTCATTATTATTGTAATTTTGAATCATGCGTAATTTTTGGGGATTTTTGATATAATTTTTATATTTAAATAAAAATATTCTAAAAATAAATTTTCCCTGCAAATAAATATTTTGGGCCTAGTTATTTTAATTAAACGATCCATGTAATCGTTAAATTAAACTACGGGGATTTATTTTTCGGTAATTATAAATAGGCCATAATTCAGTTTTAGAATTTAGAGAAAAATCAGAAATTATATCAGATAATTACCAAACACTCTGGTTTATTCGATAAGAACTCAAAACCCAGTTTCACCAAATCAATCCGTTCACAGCTGATTGTTCACCGTTTTTGAAGTTCTTGACATCAAATTAAAGCTCAAATCCCTACCGTTCTTTTGACACCGAAATAGCCGGTTAAGGTTAATTATTCATCCTTTTCAGTTTTGATAAATTAGACTTTGAATCGTGTTATTGATTCTGCTAATTCTTGATCAATTTTGGTGATGTAAATAGCTTTAGAACGTTGAGGGGAATTGTTTTGACTATAATACTGTGTTGTTTAAGTACGGGGACTGTTAATTCGAGTTTTTGGTTTTTGTCGAGTTTTGATTTCATTTTTTAGAATAATCTTTGATTGTTTGCTTGCAGTGATTGCTGGGTCAGATTCTCGAGTTCATAAGCTTCGTTTTTATGTTCATTTCGTTGATTTTGGTTAAGAAACGACCATAGTCGCTGTTTGCCGGAGATCGCCGGTTTTATGATTGGCTTTTGATTGTAATCGATGTGTTGAACATCGTTTGATGTTTTTATTGGTAGGATTAGACTGCAGGGACGATTGTAAACGGTTTTGGATTGAAAACCTGCCGAAGACAAGCCGTTTTGGGGCTCCTTAGAGGCTGCCGGATCATGACCGGAGAAGATGAAGCCCACCGGCCGGTTTCTGGGTTTTCCAGATTCCGGCGGTGTTCTTCAAGAACTCCGGCCATGTTCTTGGCCAGCCGTTGTTTGATCTGCAACACTAAAAAATCAGAAAACAAAAACTGTTTATGGTGATTTGTTTTCTAATTTAATCAAAATTATATTTTAATTTCTAATATAATTTGATTAATTATTTCTAATAATTATTTGAATTATTTTAATTCCAGAAAAGTATTTTCTTTATTATTTTGAAAATTTTAATTTGAAGTAATTATTTATAATATATTTTAATTAATTTTTTATTAATCTAATTGTTTGATTAAATTATTTAATCAACTAATTTCATTTATAAATAGTTAATTAATTATTCATAATTAAGCCAAATAAGGTTTTAGAAATTATTTTCAGCTTTTGGAAATTTTAAAATATTGAATAATCAATTGATAATATTATTAATTGATTTATTGTTATTTTATTCATAATAAATAGACCGTTAGTTCGATTTAGACGAAACGAACGCCTACGGACTCAGAAAAATATTCCCATTTCATTAAAAATACATTTGAGACCCAATTCCTTTTCTATCAAAAGGTCGAGTCTTTTACAAACAATTCTGAGTCAAGTATTTACTGAAAAGTAGTTTTTGACCCGATTTTATTTTTGAGTCATTTGACGATAGTTAAGTGTTAACTGGATTGTGCGTTTACGTGCTATGTGAATTATGTGCTTACGTACAATATATGTTTATGTGCTCAACTGTAGGACGTTGTGTGTTTATTTGATTCATGTGATTGCTCTGTATTAGGGGTTAACGTATGTGTAAGGCGATAGAGTTGCAAGCGAGCAGTTTGTCGAGTAGTTATTATTTAGACGATTAAAGTGAATCACTTAATTATAGATGATCAAGACCAGACGTTGTATAAAGAGTTGAGTAGTATTGAATACCAGGCTTGTAGAAACCGCAAGATGGTGATTTCATGAGATGACATAATGATATATTTGTGTTAGTTTGAGAGTGCTGAATTGCTAAGGACCAAAGGCAAGTATTTCTTTACTATTTTATTTCCAGAATAGTTAAATGTTTTAAATATCAAAATATTTAGTTTTGATTATGCAAGCATATTCCATGTTGACTCGATATTTTAGCAACTGAACTATACTATCGTGCACAGTACAAGTTTTCACTGTGANNNCACAAATTGAGATATAATTCTAGTAATTATTCTGCTAGAATCCAAAGTTAAATGTTG
>PHNY01010323.1:978-23549 GCA_003724115.2 Anethum foeniculum
TTCAGATCAGATTTGCCAAAATTCATATCCAAATCCATTTAATTTTATCGGATTCTGATCAGAACGGGTCACAGCACGGATATTTTAGAGGTCGATGTGTATGTGATCCGTTAAATTTATTAGATAAACGGATCCAATTTTGGATATCCACTGATCCAATTATCTATTAAAAAAACTAATATCGTTCACCATTTCAAAAGAAAAATAGCAATACTTATATTACAAAATTTAGTAATAATTCAGTTCAAAACTATGAATTGATATAAATTTTATGAAATGAATTTATGGAAAACAAAAAAAAATATAACAAGGTAAAAAGGCAGATCATACTGATTTATGGGAATTATTTATTTAATTTTAAATCAATTATGATTTATTCCCTACACTTTAATGTTGAAAATTACTTTAAGAAGTATTTAAAATTTAGCCAAGTAGGCTTAGAACTAAATTGATATGTGATTTGTGGAGTAATAAACAAATATATTAACGAGGGCATACATAATAGCTATACAAAAATTAATGCAGTTATTTGTTATATTTTACCACCGATAAATCAATTTTGATACTAAAATAACATCATGTTTCTTATGTATTTATCTGAATTTAACTAAATATATCTATAATTTAAGTCATTGGTTTTCAAGTTAATGATATTGTCACTTTATATGTTTCTCATTATTTTTTCACTTTTTTGGTGATGAGTGTATAGGGTTTATTTCACAAATTAAAGTATTATACTATTTAACTTAATATTAAATGTATGGATGGATGAATTTTGTTAATAATGTAAATTTATTGATATATGGCTCCATTCACTAGTACAAAAAAGCTTTTTTGCGTCGCATTTTTAGCGTCGTTTGAATGGGGAACCGTTGCCTATAATGCTTTTAGGCGTCGGTTGTATGTTATACCGACGCTTATTTTCATTTATTCTGGTTCTATGGCGTTGGTTGTGTAATTAACCGACGCTTTAAACTGTAAATTGCGTCGGTCATTAAGAAACCGACGCCTAAAAGTGTTTTAGAGCGTCGGGCTTTAAAATGCCGACACTATAGGTTATATTTAAGGTGTCGGCTACTCGAAACCGACGTTATAGATTATATTTATAGTGTCGGGTAAAAGGAACCGACGCTATACCTTCTGTTTATAGTGTCGGACTAAGAAATGCCGACGCTGTAGCTTCCACTTATAGTGTCGCCCTTCGGAATGCCAACGCTATAGCTTCTGTTTATACTTTTTTTTGCTTAAAACAAATATCATGTATTTTCTTATTTTTAGACATAATCTTCTAATAATTAAAAAAGGTTGCTAATGAATTAGAAATTTTATATTGCTAAAATAATTCCTTAACTAATTAATTTCACTTGAGTGATAAAAAAGAGTGAACATATACATTTCATGCATGAGAGATATATATCATTTAAAAATATTTTTAATAAAATAATTGGACTTTCAATTTTATTATTAAATATTTTTTTTAAAATATTCTCGGTTAGAGATGCATAAAAACCGGATCAGACCGAGATTCATTAAACATTGTTTTTTTAATATCGGAACAGGATGGACTTTCCTTAAAATCGAGTCGGGCCGTGTCAGTTTTCATCTAAAATATATAGGTCTGCGAATTACAACGGGCTGAACTGCTTTTTTTAAATTATATTAGTATTAATATTTTTAATTTAATTATTTGAATAATAATGTATCTTTGTCGATTTATTTTAGAGTTTATTGAAAATTATGCTTTATCCTAGATTTTATTAAAAAAATGAGAATTAATCCAATTTTTTTATTCAATTCGATAAAAGATTCTGACTCAAAATAATTGTATCCAAATTTTTATCCCGATCATCTAAAAATTCACATAAAAATTCGATTTTTGTTTCTATAAATCAAAATTTTCATTATTTTTTTGGACTTAATTTCTTATTCTCGCTAGCTATTTATTATCCTGTACCCCACCAAGAAAGATAGAACGTAAATTTTAAGCTACTAGCCTATTACTATATTGCTACTAGCCTATTACTATATTGCCTGTCAAAAAAATTATAATGTCTACTAAGAAAAGAACAATGCTGCTACAGTACAATAAATATAAATCATATTTTCATCAGCTTTCACAATTTTTCTTTTAGCCCAGTGAATACAAGATCCTGGGTCCGCCCCTATATGTGCTAATTGTATTTAGTGTTTACTTATGTCTTATATTTTTTATTGCAGGATGGGGGTGTTGATATAGACAATAAAATCAGGCCATGGCCGCATATGTTATCGGTGTAATGATGGAAGATGGAAGTGACGGAACAATGGATATGGGAGTTCCGCCTCGAATGAATATGATGAAAAAATGTAAAGAATTTTTTGAAACGCATTATTTACAATCCTTTGCAGTAAATTTTATAGATGGCCCTACTTCATCGCCTGATTATCTATTATTATTTTAAATCTTGAAAGTGTCTACATATTTAGAAAATTAACTAAATACAGCCTATATAGTGCAATAGTTTGTTTTTTCCAGTTAATTTTTTTTTTTTCTTGGAAGCCTGCATCTGCGTTTGACAAGCTGTATAGTATTAATTTAAGCTAGTTTATGTACCAGTAAAACATTTATAGCAATACGTATCTTATAGATTGTCGGTGGATCTTGTGTTAATTTTGCACTAATGATGGATGTTATATGTTTCTTGAAATGATAATTAAGAAACTGGAAAGTTATTTGTTGTATCCTATTCTTTAACTGGAGAAATGATCCAAAATTCAGAGTTCAAGGGAGTTGGTAATGTGTTTTATTTAGTTTCTGATATTTAAATATTTATTGCAGGAGTGTCTGAACGGTGAGTTTGTCAGGGTTGGTCCAAATCCAAAATTCTCCCCTGTTGCTGGCTATCACTGGTACGTCCTTGCTCTTTAGAATTAATTCGTTAAAAAACTGCAAAACTCATCCTTGTAGTGTCCAGTATTAACATGGATTAGAAGTAAGTCTGCTTATCAGTCTTTTTTACGTATATCTGTCAGTGATAATGGTCTTTTACTATGATTCTCATTTTCTGGGAAGCAGGCTTGTGCTATGATTCTTATTTTTAAATTATAACTTGTGTTTTGTAATAACTGCGTGTATTATAAAAAAATTCAGGATGATAGTTACCTGTAATTATTCTACTATGCAGGTTTGATGCAGATGGGTGAGTTTCCTTTTTGAAATGGAAATTAATGGATTATTTTCTACGAGTGTCAATGAAAGAAATTTGTGTTACAATCTATGACCGCATATGTTATCGGTGTAACGATGGAAATGAAGGAACAAGGATATGGGAGTTTCGCCTCGAATGAATATGATGAAAAAATGTAACGAATTATATTAAAGATTGCTTGGACCAAGTTCGTATATAGAGAAATTAGTGTATAAGAATTATATTCATTAGATTTTAGTAATAGTGATTGTATAGGACTATTGTAATAATTTTTTTATAAATTTAATGTATTGGTTGTCAGATATTCTTTTTTTTTTTACTTTAAATATATAACAGGGTAATTGTATTAGTCTTCAGGGCAAATATTTTTTTCCAAAAAAATAGCTTTTAGCCTCGGTTCTTCCACACCCGACGCCTATGACTGACTTTTAGCATCAGTTCCTATTACACCCGACGCCTATGACTGACTTTTAGCGTCGGCATTCTAGTTAACCAACGCCACTTGTTAGGATCAATAGCGTCGACATTTTCTACCACAGACACTAATACTCAACAAATAGAGTCAGTTAATAACCCTTTTGCGTTTGTTGTTTAACCGATGCCTTTTATGTTTTTGTGTCGCCAGTTTAACTGACACTATAGGCCTATACCTATAGCGTCTCCTACATATACAACGCCATTTAACCGACGCCTTAGGGGTTATTTGACCGACGCTGAAAGTCCAGTTTGTACTAGTGATTTAACATATCATTAGAGGTTATTACCTATTGAAATGGTAAAATATTTGGACTTCATTGTCAGTAGACCTATATCGATATGGAGATTTAGGGTACAACAACTACCGAGGATTCTTAAAGTCATAAAATAAGAAAGGTTATAAAATGCGAAAGGAACATGATAGCTTACAAATTAGAGGTCCATTCTCCATAACTCAATTCCTAAAATTTAGGAGCTTGTCGAACTCTCAACGACATGTCTCCCTCAAACATCCTTTCGAAATTTTTTCATTCTAGAATTGCTAGCAATCTTTTTAAACTCTTCCGATGATTCTGCAAAATTCAGCCAAGAACATTTCTTAAATTCCAATAATGATGCCATTAATATGACTCACGCTCGCAGCTTCCTAGTTGCGTAGGAAATCATTAGCTTCAATAGCTCATACACATCACGCGAATTTCAAAAGTCATGAATTGCGGAAGGACACATGACACCAATTAAATATCTCAATTTAATTAACATTGTAATTCAAAGTTTAAATTAACCTCTTCAGTTCCCGAGTTTATGGTTAACACGGAGGTTATTCAAATCAACACACGCTTCCACCCATGTACCTCATCACATTCCTCATCAGATGAGCGAATACTACGTACCTACAACTATTCCACAAACAGCTCCGCTATAAAAAAACACATATATGTACAACTTCATTTTTAATATATACCAAGAGTTATATTTAATTTAGCAAAAAAAAAAAGTTATATTTACTGAAGAACGGTTTTGAGCACAGAAATGCAACAGAAAAAGTGTGAAATATAAATCAAAAGAAAGACCCACCGCAGGATACATACGAAAACAGATACTTAACTTGGAGGTTGGCGTTCTACCTCTAAGACGCCTTAGCAATTGAGAAAAAGAAGATTAGTGGAGGTGGAAACTTGCATGATCACCACGTATCTTGCAACACACAATTTACGTTTTACGGTATCCCTATGAACGCTTTTCCTAAAGGATTGATGTGTAGTAGCACGGAAACTGCTTCTCGCTCAACCTTATTCTCTTCCTCAAAGCAAATAGGATTTTTATAATATGGGTCAATTATTGAATAAATTAGTTTAAATAATTCAGTATTTATTTATTTAATTCAACTAGTTTAAATAATTCAAATATTTAATAATTTAATTTAATTAATTATGTCATGCTTGATTAATATTATAAATAAGATAATTTACTTATTTAATTATAATTTATAATCTAAAATTTTCCTCCTTAAAGAATTCTTTATGTGTGACCATGTATGTTATTATTACGTTAGAAATAATTTTAATATCTAATTAAAATTGTAAACAATGAATAACATCTAATAATAAATCATTTAAAATTATTTGAATGGCCGGGTTAATTAATTAAGGCTTTTGAAAATAAAGTCTCATGTTAAATAATTCCTTTAATCATGATTCCACACATAATTTTCTATTGAGCACCCACGACGATGAAGTTATTATAATCTAATTGTAAAATGTTTTAATATACGATCGATACAAATGTATACAAACAATTTTTTTTTAATAAAAAACTATGCTACTTGAGAGTACAATATTGATCAATACACAACTTTGAGAAATATAAATCTAATTATAATATACTTCCTCCGTCCCTCTCATTTTCTTAAAGTGTCCAGAAGGTGCATATTTTAAGGTGCATATAAAGTATACTTCCAGTAAATTAATTTTGAAAATTTTCTTTTGTGAATAAAAATTTAAATATCTAATTTTATTTAAAAATATAAAATTATAATCAAAAGTTACCCAACTATACTTTATATGTACATGTAGACTCTCTCTCCTAAAGAAATGAGGTTCTTCGGTCTCCGCTTTGGGGGCGGGAGTGCGGGTTTCCTTTTCCTCAACCAATTCGGTTGTGCTTGTAAAGCTCTTTCGTCGAGTGCGCGATCATGACAGGACTCGAGGAAGAACGGGGATTCATGGCGGAGGAAAGCTATAAAAAGATGCTCAAACGTTCAACTGGTTTAATTGAATTCCGTTATCTGATCAGATTAGATATTATCTAAGAAGAGAGACCTAACTAACTGGATTGCTAGCAGAGCGGTTTGATCAAATAAGGGATCAGACCACTCTTATAAACAGAAAACAAAAGCAAACTCTCATAGTTCGGAGCCCAACGATCTTCTTCTAGTTGCGGGACGAAATCCCTTCCAATAGTTCGATCTATCCAGACAAATTGTCGGCCTACGAATGTGGTTTCGATCCTTTCGGTGATGCCAGAAGTTGTTTTGATATACTGAGCATCTCAGCGGCGGGATTGAATACCCGGATTCGATTCGATGGGAGACAGTTTGTGCAGCCTTTGGGAGTTCCCCCTCCTGGTGTAGCAGTAGTTCGCTTGAACGACGGCATTCCAAGAAGCAACTTCATGGACGGGGGAATTGCGTGAATGACGAGACCGGCCTAACCTAAAGTAAAGGCTCTTCCCTCTCTTTCTCCGGCCTGTAAAAAGCAGTGAACTCTAGAAGCTAGGGCTTATCCCTTTACTAATAGAATAGAAAGTAAGGCCGGCTTTCGAGCGTTAATAATCCTGCAGGTACTGAAACCATTAAAAGGACACCGGTTCTGGCCATGCCAGACGTTCAGAAGCCGTTCGAAATCAAGACGGACGCTTCAGAAATTTTTAAATTAGCACGAAATGTCAATATATGAATTGTTTCATTATTCATTATTTCCGGGTCTTTTCGTTGGATTTCAAACTTGTCGTCAAAAAAATGGAAATAGTGAATCAAGATCTAGATACTCGAAGTTGCACATTATCCATTTCCTGCAACAGGGCCCCGGCCCGGGAAGGGGAGAGTGGCCGAGTGGTCAAAAGCGGCAGGTTTGTGATGATTTTGAAATCTTTTCTAGTAGGTAATCTATGTAATTTCCTTACAGAAATAGTCTATTGAAGGTTAGCCCTCTAACTCGCCTTCTTGTTATCCAAAAGTAGGTCGAATCGGCGGGCCCGCATGTTTTGCTCGGCACGGCTCCGGTCAAAGATTGCAGGCTCAAGGCCAAGGGAAATCTCTTTAGGAAAGCAAGTAAACTAGCTTCCACCGGGAAAGAGCCAAGCAGACTTAGCCCGGAAGGGATTTCGTCCCGCAACTAGAAGAAGATCGCTTCACCCCAGCAGTCAAATAATAAAAAGGACCATTCCTCTGGCAAGAACCCCATCAAAGCCCTTAATCAATAGTAAAGTCCGAAGGTAAGGCGCATTCTATAACAGCTCTTTCGACTTAACCTGAAGGAGACTTCGATCATTCAACCCCTTGACTTCTTCTCTCAAAAAAGACGCTGTGCGGGCAAGTCGATCAAAGTAAGAGTTTTCCAACCCAAGATTCGCTTTAGGGACCAGCTCGGCTAGCTGACAGAAAGTAGAAAGACGAAAACAAAAGGAAAAAGCTAGATCCTGGACACAATCTTCCTAGAGATGGAGAGCCCAAGACTTGACTTAGATTGAACGGCAATAAGATAAGTCGGTCGAGCACCCTGTCCACTATTCCTTCGATCGAAACCGGCAACTTAACGTGAGAAGATATCTTAGTGGAGATAGATGGTACTCATCCGATGATATTAGCAGCTTTCGATAGCTATCTTTGAAGAGTTATATCAAGAAAGAACCTGCTCCGGTCTGAATTCAGGCACGCCCCGCCCGTCTGCTGCTAGGTCCGGGAATGGCGCCAGGCGAGGGCGCCGCTATGCCCCGCTGCTCCGCCCGATAGAACCCCATAAAGGAACGGGAGTTGTTGAGAGGTTCCATATTACCGGCCGGAGTTAAAGTAATAGCAGAGGAGCTTGGCAACACCATTTGCGAAGGGACGAACCAAACGCTTGCGAGAAGGAAGAAGCTAATCAATCAGAATGGAGACAGGCCGTAACGTAAGTAACTCTGTGCTCCTGACGGGGGAAATGAAAGCAGAATTCGTTCGGATCCGGGGGGGTGGGTGGTTTTCTTCGGGGCTCGAGAGATGGAATAGATAGGGCCCACAAGTTTTTAAGGTTGTTCCCTTCTCTTTCTTTTCCATCCAGTGCCCGCGGTTGTTGGAACGACGCGAGCCGGGCCGGGTCTCGCCGCTTACAGATTCAGTTGCAGGTATCTAAGCATCCAGCGGTGGGGTGTTCATAGAAAAGAAGGCGTCGCCCAACGAATGGCAGATTTGGGTGGAGTCTCGCTCTATAGATAGAGGAAGAGTACGCGCGCGAAGCGCATGTGAAATGGGCACGGAGAAAAAGTTTGGAGGAGAAGCAGCCGAGCGGAACTCTTTTTCAAATAACTGGCGATATTCCCTTAACTGCAGATTCAATAGCACCGATTATGAACCGTCCAATGAAGAATAAGAGGAGAGGAAAGCGCCAATGGCGCGCGAAGCGCTCCCCTTAATAAATTCTAAAGCTTCGGACAGTATTGCCCTTTCCGGAAAAGGAGATTCTCTCAAAATGAGCTGGAGGTTCGGGTTTTCGGTCGGTTCCCGTTCGCCTGCTCTGATTCCTGAAAATGGTTATCTGTGTTGTGCTCTTAAGTTAAAGTCCTTTGCTGTAGTTCATTTGTTCGAATTCTAAGAAATAGATTGTACCCTAAGCGCTGGCTCCGTCCGTGGAGCGTATGAATTTCTTGGAATGTAGATAGACCAAAAGAGGGAATGAAGGCTTCTGAACCCTCCCCCCGCAGGAGGGTTTCTGTTGCGAGGGAGCCCTATGAGTCACTGAAACGACGGCAGGAGGGCCCTTATCAATAGAGGGAGCGGAAATGGATCTACTCCCGTCGTCTCCAGGCGATCCTGGAGCATTGCCTGAAATGGATCTACTCCAAGTGTTAGCGAATCTGTTGATACATCAGACACGGTCGAGAAGTACCATGCATGGTTGCCCCCCAGGATCGCCTGGAGACGACGGGAGTAGATCCATTTCAGGCAATGCTCCAGGATCGCCTGGTTAGAGATTCAGTCAAATCCGAGTTGGATTAGCTTGGATAGGGATTTCGAGTCGCTCCCTTTGCTCGGTCCAAAAAGGATCCGGATCCAATTCCGACATACGTTTTGAATTCTTCCTGTTTTCACAGCAATTCTTTGCTAGTGCATTTTGTTACTAAAAACGGAGGAGGAAACTCAGAAATGTAAAAAAATGAGAGGGACCAAGATTTTAAACTTATATAATATTATATTATGTTGTCCGGTTGAAGAATAGTTTTAAATTTGTACCAGTTTCTTGTTTTGAAGGAAACCTATTATATGTAATAGGTGTTACATTGGACTAACTTAGTATATAAAAATTTGAAAGTAGAGACACCTTTACCGGACGATTTTGAGCTGTATGTCATGAATTAAAAGGGTGATTTTGAGCAGTATGTCATGAATTAAAATATGACTTTCTAACAACCGAGGCAGAAGGAAAAATAACTAGATGGTGGTCTAATAGAGTCATAAAGCTGGTAGAGGACATAAGGCTCTCATACCGAGAAGGATGTGGCTTTTTAAAGATTCTACTTTTAACTAAGTCTTGGAACATGTGCACTCTTCTACTTTTAACTAAGTCTTGGAACATGTACAGAGTGCATGTATATACTACCTGTAACTATATTTATATATCTGAAGTCTTCATATATGTTGTATCATAAGCAGACAACATGTAGCTAGGAGACAACAAAAATATATAAATGTGAATGATTACCTGTGCACTTTTGGAATAGATCATTTGAATTTTCGCTGAGTAGAGTAATAAATAAGAATATTATATTACTTTTTAAAATAGGTACAAATAAAAGTTTATAAGGCTTAATTTTACTAGATGGGCATCCTACCCTACTCACCTCCTTTCTCTTAGGTATAAAATAGTAATTTTTTATATACTCTTTTCATTTTCGTTCAAGGGAGTAAAAATTCAAAGTTATTATTAAAGTTGTTATTATTTAGGAACGGACAGAGTAACAATTAAACCAATTACAACGTTGAGAGGGGTGATACCCACAATTATAGTCTGAGCACATGAAATGGCAAATAAATAAATTATAAACTTCAGAGTAATAATAAAAGAGTCGTAACAGAATTTGTAAGACCCGCAAGAAAATTTGATCAAATAAGGTTGTTGGAAAGATTTCATAAAACTTATGTTGGGGCTCTCTAAGTAGTTCCCCTCCACAGACCTTCTTCAAGTGTTATAGAAGTAACATCTCCTTACTTCAATAGGAAAGCGTTAAACTAATCTAAAATAGTTAATTTACACAATTTATATTCTAAAGCTATATTAGGGTGGTGTATTTCATCTTTGGAAAAATGTTATTTAAGTTATACCATTTTTAATATAATCTTTTAAAATAATCCAAATTAATTTTTTTTTCCTAATTTCCAAACAGTCATATTCATAAAAAAATCAAAAATGATTACAATTGCTATCTTTTTTCTTTTTAGAGTTTGTTAAGTATGATAGTGAGCTGCTTTCTTGTAGCCTACTTGCTTTTATTTATATTATTTATTATTATTAATTAAGACTGAAAATCCCAAAAGCAAAAATCAAAATTTTTAATGTTTCGGGTTTAATATAGTAGTACTATAGATGTACTTATTTTCCAAAATAAAAATTTACTTAATTTTAAAAAATAATAAATATCAAAACACTCTAATATTTTTACTTAATTAACTCCATATAAGTTAACAATAAGTCGGCATTAGTAGGATATCAAACACAATCGGCTTGCTGACCAAGCAAGCTACTTATATATATGTACAATCAAACATGCACTTTATTTAAAATTAGTCAACTAGAGGATGTACCCTTCTGCCTTCCCTTGATAGTTCCATCATGAGCCTCACTATATATAGCTTAACCAACCAGTGAAGCCTCCATAGTTTAGCCTGCAAGAAAATGATAGGAAACATAAATTGAGGTGAAGAGTCATTATCATTCAAAGTGTCACTGCTGCTTAATAAAATATAGAAACACATAAATGATTGGAAACGTAAATTGAGGTGAAGAATCGTTATCATTAAAACTAAATAAAAGATTTGATGGGTACTTTCTTGTCCGATTAAAGGCTATAGAGCTAAACGGGGTCAAGGAACTAGAAGCCTACTGTGCTACCACTGACAAATGAAATCAACTTTACCCCAACTTGAGGGTGGTATCGGCGCTTTCATGGTCTCGTGGGAGGCCGCTAGAGGTTGTTACAGACTCCGAGGACCGACCTTTCTCACGGATTATGTATTCCAAATCAGCTGGGATTTGCTTTCCAGCAGCTCTAGACATCTCTATCACCGATTCTGGAACAATCAGTAGGAGTTCTCTTTAGCACAAGCTGAAGCATAAATAATTGCTATGCATGATCAGAAAGTAGAAACGTCAAGATAGAGATAAAGGAAACTGTTACCTGATGTCTGAGTCGATTGTTTTCTTCCATTAGTTCCCTTCCCTGCATAATTTTAAAATACCATAAAAATAACTGACGAGTTGCAAAATATTCTTCGTGCACTTGATATGTAATCCTTCACATGCCATGTTTTATGCTAACCTTTTCTTCCAGAGACTCAATCTCCATCGCAACCTTTTCAGCCTAATTAGGAATGTTGGAGTCAGAGATTTTTATTTTGTTTTCTAAAAGAGGGAGATTATTATTTAAATAGTTCCACAATGGGGTATTGAAGTGTATAATCATATTGTTGTGGACATTGACAAAAATTGATACATGCCTGTTTCACTTGCAGACGACTTAATGCAGCTTCAAGAGATTTCTCAAGCTGCTCTAACTCTTCTGAATTCAGAACTTGCTGGGCTTCTCCATCATCTTCCTGTTTTAATAATATTTGGTCAAAGTGCCAAACTAACATCATTACTTAAACAATTGGTCATTAAAATTTACCTCAGTGGAAGGATTTTCTCTGCCATTTCCTTGCTTAACATGGTGTGCTCACCCTCTGATTCTCGTGGCTGCATCACAATGATATATTTCTCTAAGGATCTTTTTAGGACCCCCTGAATTGTAAGAATGACCAATCCACATGATGTAATTTTCCAAACTAACATTACAAGAAAAAAGGCTAAAAGCCACTGGTTAAAAATTGGTTGTTTTTAGGTTAAAACGACCGAAAGTACTGTACTACTTATGGGAATATATTCGTGTAATAATACGACATAAAGTACTGTACTACTTATGGGAATATATGAGTCTAATAATACCTTATTCAAGTTATCAAATTTCACTATTGTATCAAAGAGTTTAGAAATCAGGTAAACTATGCCTTTCAAGTATTTGTTTCATGCTGCAAGAGATTTTAGTAACGACAAGTTACATTGCATATAATGAATGGAAATTATTTTTGCATTAGGTTGTCAAGAAACAAAAAGAACAGCTACATATAAAATATGAATACCGGTGTAACAAAATTTCTTTGTCTCAAAACTATTTCTCATCCCTCTTTTCCCCTTTAGGACCATAATTACATTATGTTATAGTGCCCTTTGTGGCAGGTTGGCCCATCAACTTCAAATTTTCAACTACACTAATTTGGACAGCAGTTAATTACTCCAGATCATAGGAATGCATTTTTTTTCTATGGGTATAGTTCAGGGACCAGCAAATGTATTTAGGGGGGGCAAATTTTTTTTTCATCAGTAAAATATTTAATGAAATAAATATAAAAATACTACTAAAAATTTTATAGTAGAGTTCTACTTTCCTTCAAATCACAAACCCCTCTATAATTGAGTCAATAAGAAAATTTTTTGCTATTTCTTTTCGATATAAAAAAGCATACAATGATTAATAAACTCTTCATAATAATTTCAAGTCATAGTCTTTAATAGCAGGTAACCCACATATAATCAAGTTGTATTTTGAATAGAAGTAAGCAACATTTCAGCAATCACTCAAAAACTAAAAAAATTGCTTATTAAGAAGAGAATAAGTTATGTAAGAACAAGTAAAAATATTACCAGAATAATAAAATTTGAATTGACGATCAGGGTCAATATTAATTAATTGTACAAAAATACAAAAATGAAGAAGTTAGGTATAAGTTTCTGAGATGAGAAGACCCAAAGACATTTTAAAAAACACGTTTATCTTTGCCATATATCACATCCCACAATCTATTATTTAAAAATAGTATAACCGTATATATGCATATTTTGTTTTTTTTTTATTTTTGAAATTGGTCTAATAAATTAATAAGAGGAAGTCTAATGAATTAAAACTTTAATTTCTAAAGTCAAATATTTTTTTTAGAGGGGACCAAATTTTATATTTATATAAATATATGATAAAATACAATTTTTTTAAAGAATTTTATAATAGATATTGCAAAATTAGGACAACCTTAGGGGGGACCATGGCCACCTCTGGCCCTAGGTAGCCTCGTCCCTGGTATAGTTTCTATCAACCCCTAAAACTACTACTATATCATGGATTTACAAGTACCCCTTTCATTATAGAAGAATTTCAAAATTCCTTTCTTATATAAATTGTAACTACATTATTTTTATTAATTATTATCCGAAAACAATATAAAATATATCTATCATGTTTATCCATTTCATGTGCTATAAAGGCAACAGTGTACACTGTAAATGCAATGTTACATAGCATACATTAAAACCAATAGATTATATTTGTATGAATATATTATTTATCATTGATCTTAAAACCAATACTTTCATTCTATTTTTGAATTTATCATTTGAATTATATAGTTGTGTAAGTTGGCAATTCAACAAGATACAATTAAGAAATAAAGTATAACTTACAGTTTAAAATCAAAAACTGTTAACTTATATTTTTATCCAAATATAAATATTTAACAATGTAAACTGTGATTTTAACATTAATATCTACACAACTAATTTAAGTAAAATTTATATAAAAGACACAAATATAATTTACATAGATCTTAGTTGTTCAGCTTTCTTTTAAACAAATAACATGTATACAATACATATATGGAATAGTTAATCCAAAGAAAAGAGAACATTACATAGATCTTAGTTGTTTAGCTTTCTTTTAAACAAATAACATGTATACAATACATATATGGAATAGTTAATCCAAAGAAAAGAGAACATGAAGCTGTAGTACTAAAAGAGTGGGGCAGCTAAGAAGATGATTAGGCAATAGAGTTTTGGGGCAGCCCAAGTTGATGATTAGGCTGATACCTTAGCTAACATGTATGTAAAGAGAAAAGAGATACCCAGCTAACATGTATGTAAAGAGAGAAAAGAACCTATGTTAGAGTACTGAAAGAGTTTCCCGGCCGCGAAGAAGATGATTAACCCAACATGGGCATCATCACAAAGAATGGAGAGTTCTTGAGCTTTGTTGAAAATTCCTTTTTTCCTTTTACTAAAGGTCACATGTTTAGCCGTTTTCATCTTCTTCATCTCTATTTTCTCTTTATCCATAACGAGCGATCATTTTTTTTCTCAAACACATCTCTTATGTATATTGAGTGAGCTAAGAAATGTGTTCAACCAAACCTATTTTTCATTTTTGTACACTGTGTGAGTTGGTGAGGACGAGGACATGGCATATGAAGGATGTAGACAAATCTCTCACGTTCTTACATTGATATTTGATAAAGGTTTGGAAGTTCCCCACATAAAATAATCCTATATGTTGTTAAAAGAGCGGGTTATTATGACTTGGCTTATAATTATTAGGGTGAACATTGTAATTTTAGGTAGTCTGACTTGGCTTATAATTATTTCGGGTGAACATTGTAATTTTAGGTAGTAGTTTGTGTAATTTTATTTTATTCTTACCTCATTGTATTATAATAAAAAAGGGGTTTTTTTTGTAAAATACTCAAGCTCAAAAATATTTTTGCAAAAATACTATCACTTTTTTAAAAAAAATTGTGAAAATACCTTTTTTTATAATTTTTTTGCAACTCGATTCCAAATGCAACTTAGGTGGGTCTGCCATGCAACGAAAATCAACCTCGAATGCAACCAAAATCAACTTCAAATGCAACCAAAAAACTCAGTGCAACTAGTTGCATATTGATTTATTTTGGTTGCACCGTATTTTTGCAAATATTTTCAGAACATTGTAAAATCATAAAAAAATTTAGAAAACATAGTATTTTTGATAATTTCTCTAACAAAAGGGTGGTAATCGAAGCTTTAATTTGTCATTAAAAAAATTCTAATTAAGTGTTATTACTATTTTCCTATACTCTAATACACTTATCAAAAAGCTAAATTTCAATTAAAATGACATAGTGGAGTAATACACAATTTTACAAAATCAAGATTAAAAGAAACCACTAAAATTAAACTGATAACATTTATACAAGTGAAGTTGAAAATTTAGTCTTTAATTAGATAAGGAAAAATCATCGATTCTTTTTTGAATATATTACCTAAAATACCGGTATATTATTATTATTATTATTATTATTATTATTATTATTATTATTATTATTATTATTATTATTATTATTATTATTATTATTATTATTCTCATACATGTTATATTATGGGCCCTCAAAATAGGTTTCTCGATGGGTCGAACTCGGATCGAAATTTCCTAAATCCATATCCAAATCCATTTAATTTTATCAGATTTGGATCAGATCTCAGATATTTTAGAGTTCGATCAATATGTGATCCGTTAAATTTGTTGGATAAACAGATCGAATTTTGGATATCCATTGATCCAATTATATTTTAAAAAAAATAATATCATTCACCATTTCAAAAAAATAATAGTAATACTAGATATTACAAAATTTAGTAATAATTCCGTTCGAAATTATAATTTGATATAAATTTTATCAAATAAGTTTATACAAAACTAAAAAACAATGAGTTAAAAAGGCAGATCATACTAATTTATGTAAATTATTTATTTAATTTCATATCAATTTATGATTTATTCCATACAATTTAAAGTTAAAAATTACTTTAGGCCCTATTTAAAATCTAGCCAAGTTGGCGTAGAACAGATTGATATGTGAATTCGGGAGTAATAAACAAATATATTCACGAGGGCAAACACAATAGTTATACAAAAATGAATGGAGTTATTTGTTATATTTTACCACCAATAAATCAATTTTGATGCTAAAATAACATCATGTTTCATATGTATTTATCTATATTTAACTAAATATATCTATAATTTAACTCATTGGTTTTCAAGTCAATGATATTCTTGGTTTATATATTTCTTATTATTTTTCACTTTTTTTCGTGATGAGTGTTGTTATGGATTAAAACTGATGTTTCTAGAATTAGGGTTATAGAGCTTCAAGCCTTAATGACTCATCTTGTGTTTCGTGACTTAATGCTGCCTTCACAGAATGCCTACGTACCTTGCTGTTTGCCAATGATCAAGTCAAAAAATGTAGTTCTCAAAAGAGGGGCGTGACACTTTATATAGGTGATGAGTCCATGAATTGGAATAGGGTTGAGAGACTTGGTGAGCAAGTCCCCATGTTCGATTGGTCGTTGAAGTCCTAAAATGTAGGGAATAGATTCCTTATCGATCGAGACACTTTGAAGGTTACTTATTTAGAATTATATCCTTAATAGGATACCTTTGGTGAGCTGTCCACTTGGCTATATTATCAGTTAAGAAATTAATTAGTAATATAGCCCGTTAGGTCTGCAAACCTTGATCGGGCTTGTGAACAAGGTTATCCAGTTGATCCTTGGGTCATTGCTGATAATAGTATGAGCAACATCAACCTTATAAGCCTTCTTAACGTCTATCACCTTAGATAGGCCCACTAGGAGTGCTAAGCCTGTCTTCCAAGGCCCAATTGCCTTATCTGTTTTCATAATTAAGGTTTCAAAATTTTATCAATTAAGCCTCTCTTTTGGACCAAGCTAGGTCTAATTAATACTGCATTAATTAATTTCTAGGGTTAATTTCTGACCCATATTATTACCCCCCGATTTCTAGGAAAGTTCATTAAAGTTTTGTAGAAGTTAAGATGCTTTTATGCCCTTTATTAGGTTATCGCTTTTGGCATAAAGTGTGGAGCTACCTACACATTTACAATGACTTTTTATAATGGTGTTATTAACTTTGATATAAGGGATGTTTAAAGCTTGTCCATAAGGCGAGAGTGACACTCTTTTGGAAGAATCTCAGAACCCACTTCACAAGATCAGGGTCATACTCTCTTCGAATAATGTGTTTATAATATTCACATTGGCTTATTATCCCTAGTCTTATTGACTGGATAAAGCTTGATCTGAAGTCCCTCGAGGGGAATCCTTGAATGTATTACAGGACAGATTTGAGCTTCGCATCTTCACTACCTCAATCACTATCGAACCAGGTGTCGAGGTCACCATTGCTGATAATTAGAGAGTCTTAGCTCTTGTTTATTTCTTTTCTAATTTCCTAAACAATTTTAATATTTTTGTTCATGCTTTTTAGGCTTTTTTTGAAAGTACATTACTTTCGACCAATCATGGAAGTATTTTTCACAAATTACTCTACAGCATGCAATTTTTATTCTCTAGAAAGACAACACCTTCAATTTTGTTTTTGATTTCTGGAAACTTTTCTTTATTTTTTGAGTGTTCAAAAATATTACTGGGGACTAGGATTCCTAGTCATCACGACCAAGATTCTAGTCGTGACGACTAGGATTCTAGTCATGTTAGGGTCTTATAATGACTCATGATCGTGGCATCATACGACTAGAATTTCCTTGTCCTCCACGACTAGGATTCTAGTCGTCACGACTAGAATTCCTAGTCACACGACTTGGATCCTAGTCGTGCTAAGACCACTGGTTTACTCTTAGTCATGGCTCGAAACGACTAGGATTTCCTTGTCGTTACGACTAGGATTCAAGTCGTTACGACTAGAATGGCCATATAACTTGGATCCTAGTCGTGTTAAGGCCTTTTATTACTTTTGGTCGTGGCTCAGAACGACTAGGATACCCTAGTCTTAACGACTAGGATTCTGGTCACCGACTAGAATTCTTGGTCATACGAATAGGATTCTTCTCGTGTTAAGTGTTTTTTTACTTCTAGTCATAGCCTGACTAGGAAACTCTAGTCTTAACGAATTAGATTCTGGTCGCCACGACTAGAATCCTAGTCGTAGCCACGACTAGAATTCCTGGTCATACGACTAGGATTCTAGTCATGTTAAGGGCTTTTTTACTTCTAGTCATAGCCTAAAATGATTAGGAAACTTTAGTCTTAACAACTAGGATTCTGGTCGCCGTGACTAGAATTCGTGGTCAAACGATTAGGATTCTAGTCGTGTGAAGGGCTTTTTTCCTTCTAGTCACAGCCTAAAATGACTAGGATTCCTGGTCGTAGGACTAGGATTCTATTCGTGTTTAGGGCTCTCAGTTGGGCTTGGAAAATTAAATTTTATTGTCATTTATATATTTTTCCTTTTCTTCGTAGTGGGCTTTAGCCCAATACACACTACTAGAAAAACTGGATTAGACATCACACTTTAGACATCGGTTAGAAAAATCACCGATGTTAAAAGCCTTTTTCACATATATAATATTAGAGCCGATGTCTTTTAAAAATCTAGACATTAGTTCATTCTAAAAGCGATGTCTAAAACTTGTTTTTAAAAATTCTAACCGCAACCTCCCCTCTCTTCCCCGCCTTAGCAAAATATTTCAGAAGTAATTCCCCCTTGCCAAATTTTTTCCTCCCGCCTAACAAAAACACGCAGCTATTATCTTCCCCTTTCAAACACAAAATTGAAAATAATTAAAATATAAAACAACAATAATTATACAACCTATACAACTTAAAACATAAAATATTAAAACATCTATTCATACACAAAACACATATTCACTCTCTCGACTCTGCCCCCTTTCTTCCTCGCTATCTCAAACTTAACCCTAGCATTCAATTAGGCTTCGGGCTCCGATCATAGCTTTCAATTTATTGAAATTAGAAGTTTAATTGTTTCTTTCTTTATTCTATTAAAATGAATTTGTTTTACTTTATTTTTTTCTTCAACAGATCTGGAGCTTGGAGTTTTAGCCATTAAAGTTTGGATCTTTCAATTAGCTTTTAGGAGCTTCAATTTATAGCTTGAAGCTTGGAATTTGTTCATTTGGGTTGGAGTTTGGGTTTCGTTTTGTTCGAGTTGGGGGTTCGAGCTTGTAGTTTAATTTCAATTCTTTGTTTGCTAAGGTATTTGTTTTCAATTATTTGTTTGAGTTTGGCTTCTATGGCTGCATATATCTCTATGTAGATTTTTATGCCTGCAAAAGTGTTCGTATATAGTCCCCTTAGAACTTATATTCATATTTGATTTTTGGTTGAGATGGTATTAAAATGATTCATTGCTCAGTACTGACTTATTTATTTTGTGAAGTTTATTGCTTATGATGGTATAAATGAGGCACCATAATTGGAACACACTGCTTGGCTTTGCTTTTGTCTACAATCAATAAATAGTCTTATATACTTGGCCAGTTGTATTAAACTATAGAAAGTGCGTGTATTATTTTAGTTGAGATTTCCCTGTTCGACCTATATCATGTTTGGTGCTCCTTTAGCAATAAAGTAATAGCTGATATATTGTTTTAGAGCCGCTTTTTAACATTGTGGTTGTAGTTTGAATTAAAAAATATTCTTAGTCTTTTGTATACTTAATCTGATTTAGCAATCAATCTTATCAGCAAGTTAATGGGCTTCAGATAACTCCAAATACGCGGTACCTGGAAGCAACTCGGAACTCCCACATTTGCTTATTTATCTTAATTCAGATAGCTCTCAGTTTGTACGTCTTCATCACTTTTGTATACCTTATCTATTATAGTATATATCATATTTTTTACCAAGGCAGATAATGAGCTATGATTCACATACCAACAATTTTATGGCAGAGCTGTATCTGTTAATGACTTGTTAAGTTTGATCTAATTATAAAATTATTACTTTAGCAATATATGGAAAAAGTTAGGGAGCTATGTGTACATACATATATACAAATGTATATAATTCGATGCTTGAAATAATGGGGAAATTTCGCCTTACATGATAACCCCTTGACCATACTTGCAAATATGAAAGTTAGGGAGCTGGTCATGATTTTTCTATGCTAATAAGCTGTATTAAATGTATTTGAGCTTTCAAATTCAAAGCATGTGACAAAAGTTAATTTTCCACATATATTCAAAGAATGCTTTAATTACTTTCAGCTTCTTTTTTATCAGTTCTGCATGAGGCGAGAGTTTGTAGTAAGTGCAGGATTTGCATGTGTACACAAATATATGTTAACTGGTCACCAATTTATTTTTCTTCCACAAATGGACATCTACAAGTAAAAATAGCAGAAAAAATGTATTATAAGTTGTACTTGCGGGGGTTTAAATGTTTGTTATTAAGCATGGAAGAAGGTAGGGAAGAATTTTTCTTTTTAAAAAGAAGAAATTTACGAGTTAAGTGATTCACCGTATATTCAAAAGTACCGTTCTAGTTCCCTTGCAAAACTTGTTAGACTTGCACTTATATTAGCAATAATGGAAAATGAGAGGATAAATTAGACTTTTTCTTTCATTTTTGCTAATTACGCGATTCTATGACAGTGGGTTGCATATTATAATTGTGGCTTATTTACATTATGACATTAAACTTATTCTAGTGATTAATAGGTAATTTACGTAATTGCTGCTAATTAGTTTATCTTTTGATAGGCTGTTCAGGATGGTTTGGACATTCTTAATCTCTGTTTGGGCCCAAATGGTCCTCCATCTACCACAAAGACCACATTTTTAAACCCTTTTGATGTTGTACTTCTTTTAACCGTGAAAGCTGGAGTTTTTGTTGCACAGGAAGTTGGCAATGGGGGCCCTTTTCCTTAAACAGTGTTGTCTTACAGTCCATGGATATCATCTGTAGCTGCTGTAGTGGATGATCGTACATATAAGAATCATTTGAGCATAGGAAATAAGAAAATACTTCCTGAATAGGCTTGTCACGTAAGTTCAATGTATATTTATTGAACTTTATCTAATTGGTAAAGCTCATATGTATACTTGATGTGATCTGTAGAACAATATGTTTTTATGGTGTACTTTCTCGTTACCATTTCATAAATGGTTTTTTCCACTCCCATTAGCAAGTTCATATTTTTAAAAAAGTAATTGTTGCAAATGTAAGGTCATCTAGCATTAAGGGTATGTTGATTTGTTGATATTTGCATAGTAGTGAGGCAAAAGATTGAACGTGTAGAACTTTAAATTCAGAAAACTTAATTCTAGAGTGTTGATGTATCCACTATTTTGCAGGTATTTCAGAATAAGTTAACATTTTTTGCTGCTAGAAAGGCGTCATCATCATTGCCACCGCCTGACGTGCCAGAGATTGAATTTGCAGGTAACTTTGTTATTTTATCAAGACACCGACCTTCGCTATAGCTACCCGTGTTTGTAGATTTTTTTTTATTTATTAACTATGAAAGGAAAGTACTCATTTCATGAGTCTGATTTTGGGATCTTAGAATTGTTCTACAACAAAATATTTTTTGGCTCTTATCTTGTACATTTCTGCTTATATTTAGGACTGCTAATTAGCTTCCTTGATATTTAGTTGTACACTTGAGTTATGTAATTAAAGTAGAAAGGGCAGCCACTACATATCATGGTTCAATTATAACCAATACATGATAATTCTCTCATGTATTTGGAAATTGATAGCATTTATTTATGTTATAAATGAAAAGTTAAAGCAACAGCTTATTCAGATATGCACGACGTCTTTTAGGTATTTATAGACATATCTATTGCTATTGCCTTTTTTTGCCTATTTTTATATCTATTTCTATTTTCAAACGGAAATGCTCATATTTATTTTTTCCTTTTATAGATAATTAGGCCCCAACTTGATCCATTGATTGAGCAACAACTTACAAGTGTTAGTAGTCTGCGCCACTCATGTCAACGACCGGAGGATGCTCTTTCACAAGGAATGAAAAAACTTCAGCAGAATACGACCCAGTGTGTTAGTGATAGTATTCCTAGTTTAGCAAACCACAGGGTCAGATGGTTAGTTCCATGGAGAGGTTGAACTCATTAGGGAGTTTCTTGTGTGGATTACTATCAATTTTTTTTGTAGTTTTAGTTTTAGCCTAATCAGTTCTCAAATTTTAAAATTGCATATATGAATGAGTTGTTAGTTGTGTTGGATAATTATGTTTTGTATTAATTATGTAGTTCGTTTGGATATATCGGATAATGTATTTGATCTAAATTGAATGCATGTTTGGTCTTGTTACATTGGTTTTTTGATTTTAGTATATTGGTTGCTTAGTTTTGGTATATTGGTTATTTAGTTTTGATAATTATGGTTTGGTAATTTGGTATATTGACATCTGTCTATATAAGAATTGATGTAAAAACTACAAATAGACATCGGTTTTCATTTATCAACTGATGTCAAATATAAGATACCACGACACTTTTCTAAAGACTCGATGTTAAATGTTTAATTGGACATCAGTTCAATGAAAAATTCAATGTTGAGGTCTCATTTAATTGTATGTATCATATGTTTAAAATGATAGAAATCTCATATTATAGCAGGATTCAAATCATAGTCAAGTTATAATTTGAAGCAAAACACATCAGATATTTGATAAAAAGCGATGTCTACATGGCTTATAGACATCGGCTAAAAACCG
>PHNY01010326.1:2009-12599 GCA_003724115.2 Anethum foeniculum
CACAAACACTAACAATTCAATAACCCATGGAAAGCTTATGAGAAGGGCTTTAATTCAGAATTAATCTTGATTTTTTAATCCAACCGTATCAGCCCAGAATCTGGGTCAAAAAGTCTACTACGAATTTCCACTTTCTCTAAATTTAATTCTGATTGGGAAATCTCCTTGTATTTTATATTAAATCATAAAAAAGGCTATTAATAGATAGATTAGAATACATAGATCAGATCTAATACATAGCGAGGCAAAAGACAAATAGCCGCACAATGGAGGAGGAGAGGAAGCCTTCAACGGAGAAATCAACCATTGAAGACATTCAATTGGATTTGTTTTCTCTTATCTTTTTATATCTCTTCTTATGAATATGTGTTGACTTTCTTGGGATTGTTTTGACATATTAAATATGAACTAAACTTATATGAGTTAGGATTTTTATGGAACCCTAGTACCAGATTGTTGGTGTTATGATAAGAAGTACTATATGCAGTTTGCGGTTTATTCTTCAAGTGATTTTCATGCTAATACTTGCTATTGTCTGATCAACTCTAGTAGGTTAACGAGTTAAATATAATACCGAGAGGGTTATAGTTAATTGACACAAAACTTGAATGGTGCATGGTTATATCTGTTGATATTAATTTTGTGACGGTATAGACATATATTATTAAGTTGTATAGCCGTGTGAAATTGGTGCTTAATTGTATTTTGGAAGTTAAATTGGGCATAGACATATGTTAGTTTAATTCAGAATCTATACCATAGTGATTTCGAGAGAAACCTATGATCATTGAATTTCAAGCTAGTGAACTATGATCTTGCTATAGTATTGCACTGCTTTATTACCGACATGAACATATTAGGGGGAAGTAATTATCTTGACTCAGCTTTTCGTATCTGAAACTTATCCATATCTCTTTGCTAATATAGTATTAATTAGTTAATTTAGTTTTTGAATTAGAAAAAACAAAACTACATTCTTGTGTTCTATAACTAAATTGTTTGATATTAATTGTGATTTATACAACTGAGACAGTCCTTAAGGAACGATATCTGGTTTTTACTACTGTATTACATGTTTGCGATTGTGTACACTTGCACATCAGTATTTTACGCAACAAGTTTTTGGCACCGCTGCCGGGGATTGTTATAGTGTTTATTGCAAAGTTAATTATCTTACAGTTTGGTTTGATTTTGTGTGCTCAATTGACTAATTCTTATTGTTTATCAGGTCCAGCAACATAGAGTTATGTATTCTCTTTATGCGATGGATATGATGTATGAAGAAGAGTGTGCTGCTCGAGATCGTGAAATTCTTTCTTTGCAGGATAGAATAGCTTCTATGGCAGAGAAGATTAGGAACTTATGCATGGAAAGGAATCAATCTATGTGGCAACCACCGAGTCCACCTCGGAGCCGGGCAGACAACGTTTCGTGTGTTTATTGTTGCGGTGCTCATACTTATGACTATTGTCCTTTTAATCCAGATTCTATCTTCTTCGATGTCAATCAGCCATTGGTGCAACCTTCCAATTAGTCATGGATTAATGAATGAGCTTTTCTTGGAACTTCATCGATGGACTATAACTATTCGTGTTTTCAACAATCTCAGCAACAAGAGCTTGACAATGGGAAGGAACAGATGGAACCCATGTCAGTTGAAAGTGAAAAAGAGGTGGAGGTCTTTCAAACAACATCTGATTTTGAACGATATGTACAGGAATCTTCAACAATATCTATAGAGGATGTTCAAGTTTCTGATAAATTAGAGAAGACTTTATATGAAGATCCATTGAAGCAGCACATTAATATTCTCAATTATGGACATGAGAATAAGAAAGATGAGCATTTAATCTTGGTGGAGGTTAATTCACAAGAGGCAAAAAGAGTGCATTGTTTTGAATCATTCGAAGTGTTATCTACAGAAGTAAAACCTCTGAAATCATCTATTAAAGAACCATCTGATTTGGAATTGAAGATGCCTTCTAATTCTAGAGAGGTTTACCCAAGCTCATTTCTGACTTTGTCCATCATCATCTCAGTAGATTTACCTCCCGATAAAGAAGAATTATTTTTGGAGGTTCTATAAAAGCGCAAGTCAAGTAGTGGATTAATGATTTCAAATATTCAGGATATTTTTTATTCTTTTGGTATGCAAACATGGCATGAGGGCAATATCACAAGAACTTTTGATGAGCGGAGGAAACTGAATCTTGTTGTCAAAGACGTAGCTCCAAACAAGATAATTAAATGGCCATTAGGAGATGCGGTGCGGAATTTTACACAACGGTGTGAAATTGTCAAATAAATTGGTTACATGTCTAGCCAAAGACATTAAAGAAGTGCGCTTCTTGGGAGGCAACCTAAGATTATAGTATTATTTAGATTTTGTTTTTTTACTCTCACAAGTGATCTTTATGTGTTTGTTTGAAGTGGTTGTTACATGCGCTGAAGATGAAAAATTTGCAGAAAATTTTCTGGTTGAGTCAGCTGTCTTGTTTTTGAGTTTCACGGAGTTCCAACGGTCGGATCATCTTGAATTTTGGATAGCATCTTCTTTACTCTATTATATTGATTTTGAACGGTGAAGATCGGATTTGGAGGTCAGAAGGTCAGTTTAGTGAGACCAGAATAGGAGGTGAATTGAACGGCGGAGATCGGATTTGGAGGTCAGAAGGTCAGTTTAGTGAGACCAGAATAGGAGGTATTCACACCACGGTGAGGTTTAAACTTCCTGTGGTGTGTCGACTTGAATTGGACATACTACCCGTGGGGAGAGCATAGCTACCCTTGGTGCAAAAATCGCTGTTATTAAATGCTTTTTGCTACCTACAACAACATCCGTCTTTAATCTTGGGGAGTTTTCTTTCTCTTCTCTTAGTGTAGTTTTATTTTTTTAATTATATATTTAGTAGTTAATTAGCATATCATTGGGGCAATGAACCGCTTTAATGTGGGAATGTGTTAACAATTGTGTGTTATAGTGTGATATCTTTAGAAATACACAAAAAAATAGAAAATTTTAAAAAATATGATTGTCTTGTCAATATAGCGTGTTAATAAGGATAAGTACCCAACATGTAGACTTATTTTTTATGTGTCATATGTATGTCTCTTTGGCGTAAAATACCTTATGCATAATGATGTCTTGTATGTGCCTGCGAAAATTCAAAACTTGAATGTACGTCATTGTCAATGGCATGCTATCACCTGTGAGATCTTGGGCTTAATTTAAGATTGATGCATCCTTTTATCAATCTATATTTTTTGTGAGTTATTTGTCATTGTGCATCTTGCTCTAGAACTTGCTTCAAACCAGGTCGTGTGCATATTGATATTGTGTATGTGTAAAAATGATAAAGGCACTAGGATTAACCGTATTGTCCAAACAGTACCCTAAAAAATAATCCTTAGTGAGCCCTCTTGAGCCTATATCCTTTTTCTTCATATGTCACCAAATAAATCTTGAGCTTAATTATTTATTCTTGTCTTGATTGACTAGTAGAGCAATGTGATGTATGTTTGAGATTGGTAAAATTTTAAGTGTCGGGATTTCTTTGTTCAAGTGAGATATTTTGGTGGGAATCGGGATGATGCACTTACTTGCTCTTCGAAAAGAAAAAAGAAAAAAAAGTTTTGCAGAAAAAAAAAAGAAGAAAAGAGAATCACGTACTCCTTTGAGATCAATGGGTGGTAGTGCAATGTTATATGAAAGGAACGATCCATGTACATGTGTTAGTATTAAGTACAATGTCTTGGTGACTTTTCACTGCCCATGGTTACTGGAGAATGACTTGACTTTTTAAAAAAATAAAAAATTTAGCAACAAGAACATCAAGTAGAGTTTGTATCCATTGGTTTTTATAATGTGAAAGTGGGAAAGTACATGATAATATGTGTTTTGGTGTTTAATGCTAGTGAGAGTCTGACAAACTTTTACATGATCTAGTTTTCATGTTGGATGCTATGATATATTTCATGTTTGAGACTTGGCAGTCAGAAAAAAATTTAATTTTGTGGGTAAATTCACTATAAACCCTCATGAGACCTTACACGTCCACTAGAGCTACCTAGGGGTTTAAAGGGCTTGTTGCGTATGCCAAATGCAACTGTGATCACCTACGGAAGTGGTACTAGTAGTTATAACTTAGTTTTTACCTTTTTCTTTGCCCGAGGACGTGCAAAATGTCAAGTGTGGGGATGTGATGAGCGTGCACTTTATCTTAATATTATCCCTATATTTTGGTTATTTTGTATTAATTTTGATTTTTATTTAATAAATATTAATGTTTTATTGTAGGTGTCAAGGAGTTATAATAAAGGAAGGCTAGGCGTTTACAAAATCAGATTTGGAGTTTAATTTGATTTAAAATTGGATTTTATGGCCGCTTGCGCAGTCTACACTGTTTGGGCCATAACTGGAGTTCTAGAAGTCCGTTTCAGAAGATTCAACAGCCCACGGAAAGCTTATGAGAAGGGCTTGAATTCAGAATTGGTCTTGATTTTATAATCCAGCCGTATCAGCCCAGAATCAGGGTCAAAAAGTCACCTACGAATTTCCACTTTCTTCAAATTCAATTCTGATTGGAAAATCTCCTTGTATGTTATATTAAATCATAAAAAAGACTAGTAACAGATAGATTAGAATACATAGGTCAGATCTAATACATAGCGAGGCAAGAGACAAGTAGCCGCAGAAGGGAGGAAGAGAAGAAGCCTTCAACAGAGAAGTTAGCCATTGAAGACATTCAATTGGATTTGTTTTCTCTAATCTTTTTATATTTCTTCTTATGAATATGTGTTGGTTTTCTTGGGATTGTTTTGATACATAAATTATGAACTAAACTTATATGAGTTAGGATTTTTATGGAACCCTAGTATTAGATTGTTGGTGTTTTGATAAGAAGTACTATACGTAGTTTGCGGTTTATTCGTTCAAGTGATTTTCATGCTAATACTTGCTATCGTCTGATCAACTCTAGTGGGTTAACGAGTTAATTATAATACCGAGAAGGTTATAGTTAATTGACACAAAACTTGAATGGTGCATGATTATAACTATTGATATTAATTTTGTGACGGTATAGACGTATATTGTTACCTTGCATAGCCATGTGAAATTGGTGCTTAATTGTATTTTGGAAGTTAAATTGGGCATAAACATATGTTAGTTTAATTATAGAATCTATACCATAGTGATTTCGAGAGAAACCTATGATCATTAAATTTCAGGCTAGTGAACTGTGCTCTTGTTGTAGTATTAAACTGTTTTATTACTAACATGAACATATTAGGGGGAAGTAATTATCTTGACTCAGCTTTTCGTATCTGAAACTTGTCCATATCTCTTTGCTAATATAGTATTAATTAGTTAATTTAGTTTTTGAATTAGAAAACCCAGAACTTCATTCTTGTGTTCTATAACTAAATTGTTTGATATTAACTGTGATTTATACAACTGAGACAGTCCTTGAGGAATGATATCTGGTATTTACTACTTTATTACTTGTTTACGATTGTGTACACTTGCACATCAGTATTTTACGCAACAGCAATTCTAGTCCTCACACCAGCATTTGGATCACCAATAATAGTGTCTTTAGTATGGCTTCTATCCCATTTCCTAGTGTGATGATTTGTTTACTGGAAGTGTCGTCATTCTCTTCATTCATAGCATGACATGCAGAACTATCACCTCTCTCTCCTCCTGAGTTTGTGCTATCAAATTCAGGTGAGTTTCTGATTGGAGGTGGATCTTCATTTGCAGAATTGACTGGATCACTAGATTCCTCTATTTCATCATTTGCATCTCTTTCATCATCACTTTCAGAATCACTGTCAAGATTAAGATTTTCAAACTTCAAGGCTTCAGCTTCACTTTCATCAATGCAGTCCAAACCAGGGAATTTGTCGTCATCAAAAGTCACATCTGTACTCTCCATAATTTTATTATTCTCCAATACATAGACCCTGTAGGCAGTCCTTTCTAATGAGTAGCCAATAAAGATAGCTTCAAATACTTTGGAGTCAAATTTGCCAACATATTCTGAGTTGTCTTTTAACACAAAGCATTTGCTTCCAAACACAAAAAGATATTCAACTGTAGGCTTCTTTCCAGATATAATTGAGTAAGGTCACTTGCCAATACTTTTGTTTATTAGATGTCTATTTTGAGTATAACATGCTGTGTTAACAACTTCTTCCCAAAATGTAATATCCCGTAATCTTTAGAATAATAATAATTGAAGAAAATAGAAAAAAAGGATTACAATTAGATAATGATTCAGAATTAAAATCGGGCTAGACTAATGGGCCTAAAATTTGGATCGGGTTTTAATATGGATAATTAGTAGGCTTGAAATTAGGGTTTTGTAGCATTATAAATACGTCGTATTCTCCTTCCTCATATTTAATATTAAAATTCGTTGGGCTTTTTCTCAGCAAAAATCAGCAATCTTATAAAATTCGTAGTTTATTTATTGTAAGTCGGAATTCGTTGATACTGGACTTTTTGGAAAGGTCTTTTAGTTCTCTACAATTTTTGTGTGTTGAGTTTTTCAAGAAAACATCGTTTAGAAGGTCAAACAGGGTAAAAACAGATCTGGTCAGATTCGAGGTAAGTTTCTGATTGATCTTGCTAGTGTTTTCGAAACTTTATGTCATGTGTATATATTTGATTATCAAAGCATGGGCTAAGTGATGATATATTTGAAAGTATTATGTGTTATAGTATATGTATTGTTGTGTATGTGTGGTGTCTAGACGATAATTTTGGATCTCTGATTTGTGCCATGGTTTGTGAAAATATCAAATAAGAACTTAGGACCGTAGTCACTGGGTTATAGTGACAGTTTTCTAAAAGTTTAGGACTGTTATCACCGGGTGGTAGTGGTCGTGGCATGAATTATGGATTTCTAAGTTATTGTTGTTATGTGATTATCTGTATCGTATGTATTGAATAAGATGAATGTGTAGCGAAAGTGTTTGTTTCGTATATCATATCGTATAGATTATCATATATTATTATATGTGTAATAGTCACCTTTGTAATAGATTTTGAATTAGTAAATTGTATTTTGTTTTAGTTTCGAGTTTAGATTTAATGGTCCGAAAAGTCGGGCTGTTATACAAAAGCTTGTTGGCATCCTGCAACATTGTCCTTGCAGCTTTAACTAGAGTTCTATTTTTCCTTTCCACTACTCCATTTTGTTGTAGTGTTCTTGGAGCAGAGAACTCTTGAGTGATGCCTTTGTCTTTACAGAAGTTGTTTAGTATAACATTTCTGAACTCAGTTCCATTATCACTTCTCAATCTTTTCACAAAGTTGTGATCTTTAGCCTGTTTCTCAATCTTCTTTATGTGTTCAATGATGATGTGTTGAGTTTCATCTTTAGAATGCATAAATTACACCTACGTATACCTTGAGTAGTCATCCACCATCACAGCTGCATATCTTTTCTTGGAAATGGACATGACATTTACAGGACCAAATAAATCCATGTGAATTAGTTGTAGTGGAGCATTGATGGAGGTTAAAGTTTTACTTTTGTGACTTGATCTTTTCATTTTTCCTTTATGACATGCATCACGAACCCCTTCTTGGACAAAATCCAATGCAGGCAAGTCTCTCACTAGTTCTCTCTTTACTAGAGTATTAATTGCTTTGAAGTTTAAGTGAGAGAGATTTTTGTGCCAAAGCCAGTATTGGTCAGTTGATGCTTTTGTGTAGAAGCAGCACACATTGTCCTTGTTTGCTAAGTTCATGTCTCCAACAAACAGGCTTCCTTTTCTTACTCCTTTAAGAGCAACTTCACCAGTTTTCCTTCTTGAGATGGAGCAATCTTCTTTGTCAAAATCCACTTTGAATCCTCTGTCTGTGAATTGACTAATACTAAGAAGATTGTGCTCAAGTCCTCCAACCAGTGCTACATCTTGAATGACAACATTTCCATAAACCAAATTGCCATATCCCAATGTAAATCCCTTGCTGTTGTCTCCAAAGGTCACTAAAGGGCCAGCTTTCTCCTCAAATTGTGATAGCAGGGCTTTATCACCTGTCATATGTCTGGAACAGTCACTATCAATGACCCACATGACCTTCTTCTTCTTGCCCTATACCCAATGATTATCAAGTGCTTTTAGCTACCCAAACAGAGTTGGGCATATTCTTCTTCTTTTCAAAGCTAACAGGAATAGAGTTTGAGTTATCTAAGGAAACCTTTTTTTAAGGTTGATTAACATTCTCATTTTTGACTTCAGCCCCAAGATTGATTTCCTTTAGATCTTTTCTTAACTTATAGCAGCCAGTCATGACTTTCATGTTGCGGGGGATGCAATCAAACTTGTCACAAAAAGAATAGAGATCATCAGTTTGTGCCTCATTATACTTGCATGCCATTTGGTTGGGCTCTCTAACAATCTTTTTACAAAGATGAGTTAGATGATTTGTTGAGCCACATTTTTGACATTGTTTTCTAGGGGCATCTGCAACATAAGCATAGTTGTTGCTTTTGTTTACTCCAATCTTTCCATTCCTGTTTTTTTGTTTCTTCCTTGTGCCTTCACTTTTTATTTCACTTATGGGGGGTCTTGCAAAAAGGACTAGCCACAGACTTCTTTTCACTTTTAGTGTTAGAAGTTGATTCAGTACTTTCTTTGCTCTCATCCTTATCTCTAATTTCTTGCTTGATGATGAGTTCCTCCTCACTAAAGTTCACCTCACAGGGCTTGAATAAGGGAGCACCTACTTTTTGAATGACTTCAGGAACTTCCTTATTCATCTTTTCTTTGACCTTATCAATTTGATTTTTCTTTGCATGTGATTGAGCCTCATAGTCCAGTCCAATTGCCAGATTGGCACAAGGTTTTTCTTTTCATGATAGAACTAATTCAAATGCATTCTTAAATGACTTAATTTTAAGTTCATTTTTATCAATCTTTTCTCTCAGAGCTGCCTCTATCTCCTCTATACATTTCAGCTTGTGTTTTAGATGTTCATTTTATTGCTTAATAGAATCTAAGTTCACAAGCTGCAATTCTAGACCTTCATTTCTTTTTACCAGTTCCTCATTCATCTTAAACAGTTTACTCAATTCCTCATTAGCAGCCACCGTACTAGTGTAAATGTGAAACATTTCCATGCTCATTTTTTCAACAGTTTCTTTATATTGAGAGGTGTTCAAATCAATAGTAGTTAAGATGGGTACCTCAGTTTTTGATGAAGATGAGTCTCCAACCTCTTTAGCCATGAGGGCATAATTTCCATATTCTTCATCTTCTTCATCATCTGTATCATCCCAACTTTTTCCCTCAGCAATATAAGCTTTTCCCTGTTGTCTCTTCAGTAGAGCTTCATACTTAGCTTCAAGCTCCAAGTATGCCTTATCTTTCTTCACATTCCTTGGCTTGTTGCATTCTGTGGCAAAGTGGCCATGTTCATCACAATTGTAGCATCTAACTTTAGATCTGTCCATAAACCCTATTTTGTAACCACTTTTACCAGTTGTGTTTGATGTCTCATTTGAGATTTCCTTTGCAATTGTTGTTGTAGGAGGACTGACCTTTACCTTTAAAAGATCTGGGCTTCTTGAACCTCAGGTTAGAGAATTTCCTTGAAAGGTAGGCCATGGATTGATCCACTTCATCCAACTCATCATGAGTGTAGAACTCTTTCTCTCCTATTTCCATAATGACTTGTTTTTGTGGTTCCTTACATTTTTCCTCAATAGACTACACAGCTTGAGTTTGAGATTCAACTTCATTTACAATCAGCTTCTCGTCATTTGCTATCAAGGAATTTTACACATCAACTACATGCCCTTGATTTAGCTTCAATGACTTCCTCTGTATCATCTCAAGCTCATAGGTCTTAAGTATTCCATACAAGACCTCCAAATTCATGTTGTCTAGATTTCTTCCTTCCCTTATTGCAGAAATTTTTTGTTCCAAGTGATCAGGAAGAGTGAGTTAAAACTTCAGGTTTATCTCATCAGTTTCATATTACTTGCCATGCAACTGCAAGTCATTTATCAGCTTGTTGAATCTCTCAAACAGTTCAGTAATGCCTTCCTTTGGTTTAGCCATAAAACCCTCATATTGTGAGACCAAGATTCTTCTCTGGTTTGACCTCACTTCTTCAGTACCTTCACATAATATCTCTATCTTTTCCCATATTTGCTTGGCTGTCTCATAGTTAACAATGTTGTTGAACATAACATTGTCAAGAGACTCAATCGGAATGAGTTGCAAGCCACTGTCCAGTGCTACCTTATCTTTCTCTGCTTCAGTGTATATAGCTGGATCTTTTTGAATATAACGGCTAGGAATGACAACATCATCTTGAGTTGTTTCTGGCAGCAACACCAGAACAAAAGGTCCATGCCTTAAAATATCAGGGTATAGTGGATGAGCCATCTTGATGTACAAGATCATTTTCTTTTCCCACATGTATAGTTCCCTTTGTCAAAGATAGGTATCTTGATACTGCTAAGCTTTTGTACACTCATACTTCCAAGATCTAATCTGTTTACTTTCAGATTTTGCTTTGATACCACTTGTTAGGTATGAAATACACACAACGGGGGGGGGGGGGGT
>PHNY01010341.1:6098-16635 GCA_003724115.2 Anethum foeniculum
TTTTGCAACAGAAATCAGTTCTTTGATTGCAACATTAATTGCTTGTGGTACAGATACAGGATCCCGACTACACAAAATCATAACAAATAAGTCCTATAACCCTGTATTATATAAGTTATTTGACCACAATCAGAGCAACATGATTAATTAATCAGACCTAGCAATTTAGAGTACTTAAAGTTCATACTAGATAACTTACAGCAGAAACCATGATTCCGAATAAGCCAGTATCATTGTAAATGGAGCTGAAGGCAGTGAATGACTCAACAGCATGGTATTTATTTAAGACATGAACATCTGTTGAATTTTAATTTGAACATGTAAGAGATTGCACTAATAACAAGAAAAAAGGATTTTTTTTAAACACCCATATAGCTAAATAGAAATCAAGATATGACAAATGCTAGGACTAGCTATGATTTTAAACACACATGGCTGGGAGTACATCCTTCCTACCTCCCCAGCCAAAATAGACATTGGCCTCCACCCATTAGCATCTACAATACATGTGCGAAGAGAAGAAATGAAATAAATAATTAAGCTCGTGATCAGAGAATCATTTAAATAGAAAAATGAATTATTCTAAAAGATATACAACACCTGGAGAACCAACAAAACTAAAGCATGCTTCAATTTTTTCTAGCCCCCAGGAAGTTGGAACGCCAAAGCTATGTATGTTCGTTGCTGAAAAAGAAAGTGTAAGAACCCAATTTTATATTACACTAATAAATATATTGTTACATTACAAATTCTGTAGTTACAAGGAAAAAAATAAGTATTCTTCAAGGTCTTAAATAATACTCACAAGAAAACATCAAATTACTATTTTGCTATTAAATCAGCAAGATTAGAATTGTAAAAGGTAATTTAATGTATTAACCCGTATTTAGTATGAGATACATATAATATAGTTACATATAATATAGTACATGTGAGTAACCCAAAGGTCCTCAGGAACTTCACATAGCTGTAACTGATGGGCATAGATAATTATTAATTATATTATAGATTTTATAAAATTCTGACTGAACTGATTGAATACCACCAGGAAAGAGCCTAAATCCACATCAGTAAGGGTGATTTAGTAACAAAGAGGTAACCAACTTCATATATAAAATATTAATCAACTGCTATCATCAACACCAGAGATACTTAAACATAAAAGAAAATTTTCAACAACCTGCTTGTATATGGAGGACAACATGATTGAACGGATAGGCATGTCGGATGATCTTATCAAGAGAGCTTGTTCTACCTCCATGAAGCTGAAAATTTTAATTAAACATATTCCTTACCACCGAATTCAAAATTATTTTTGAGATATGTTGATAATACTATTTTTTTAATGAAAATTGATATTTTTAAGCACTTGCAAGAAGGCCTCAAACGGCTAGATATAGTATGAATAACTTGCAAATTTGTGTAAACAGAATAATTAAGATGTTAGCATAAAGATGTAGGTATGTATAAAGTGATTGTTTTTGTTTTAATTGTTAACAAAAAAAGACCAAAAAAATTACAGCCGCACACACATATACAAAACTGCAATTCGGCAATCTTCAACCCCAAAATTGTGCACTTAATCCAGGCCATGGGAGTAGGCCATAGACCCTAATTGTGCACTTAATCCAGACCTTATATATGATGTTATAGCACAAGACTATGCTAATCTTCACTGTTTGATGAATACAAATCAAATCAATACAATCACAAGAGCCGCCTACAGATCCATGAACAAGTCTTCAAAACAAAATTGAAGCACAACAGATACAAAAATTAAAATAACTGATTATCCACATCCACCGAAAAAATTACAAAATACACACACATATACAAAGCTAGAATATTTACATATGTGTGCATCCACCCAAAATGTACATACGTACAACAATATATACACCAACTAAAAATAGAAAATTAAAATCGGAAGGGGGTAGTACCTAAAATCGAAGCACAAAACTCAAATCTCAAACCGACAAAAGCCCAAATCCAGGGAACTAGAAGCTCTAAATCTTTCAAATGCAAAGTTCGAACTGAAAAAGCCCTGAAATCGGGGGGGAGAGAGAGAGAGAGAGAGAGAGAGAGAGAGCAATTAGTTGAAGTTTAAGTTAATAAGCCCTGTAATTGAACTTGGAATCGAAGGAACCCCTGATTTGATAAGCCCTAATTTGAAAAATCATCCAATAATTGAGCTATAATTGAAATACAAGCCCTAATTGAGATGTAAGTGAAATTTATGGCCTAATTGAGAGTTGAAGAGGAACAAGAGAGGAAAAGTTGAGAGTCGGGGCTAATGGGGGTGAGAGAGGGAGATTGGGGGAGTGAGAGAAATGTTTATAGTTCAATAACCCAATCTACTAGTATAGTCCCGCCTGGTCCAAATATTTTGGATAAATAACCCGCCTGTTCCGAAAAAAGGTTGCCGCTTCCCCAAATTTTCTAGCTATTTATTTTAAATTTCTAAATTTTCAATATATTATTTATTTTAAATTGTCTTATTTAATTTTAATATAATATTATTTGTTCCCTGAAACAAAATATAAATTTTAGAAAATTTATAATGTTATATATGATATCCTATAGTTATAAATAATCCGTAATATAATTTTAATTATAATCATAATATAATTTTAGTTATAATGGTATGACAATATATTCACTTCAATTTTTTTAAATAATTAGCTACTGTAACACCAGGTACTAGTGTTACATGATCTGTAACATCGTCACTCCCGCGCAACACTAGTTCTATAACTATTGTAACATCAATTCAATAATGTTACAATAGGACATAAATTTCTTGGCTAATGTAACGAAATGCTTGTAACACTTTTCAAAAAGCATTGCATCAGCCCACTTATGGCGTAATGTTATAAGCATGTGTTGGTAGAAGGGGGTAGTAGAGTGGTGTATAACACCCATTAAAGGGGTTCCACCACCACTGCCATCACCGGCCGTGACCACCAAGGGAGCCGGTGGTTTGATTTCCTTTTTGTTGTGGTTTTTTGATGCTATTTAAAGGACTATATGAATTGATATTTAGATTTAAGTGGATGCATGTGTAAATTTTATGATGCATGTTAAATATTTGATTTAATTTCTAGTTTTGTTCATGGTTTGTCTAAGTAGATTTAATTCTTGATTTAAATATATGTTTCTTGGTCTAGAATTAGTTAAAACAAGAAAATTATGCTTTTACTGTTAAAACCTATGCTTTTACCCTATGATTTCTTTTCCTTAACCCTCTGTTATTGTTAATGCCTATGCTTAAACCCTTTTTGTGATCCCTTTTACTTGAATACATTTTTAATGATAATACCCATGTTTAATTTCCCTTATGAATTCTTTTACTTAACCCCTCTTGTTGATAATGTTTGTGATTAATACCTATGCTTATCTCTTATACTTGATACCTATTCCTTTGAACTTATTATCACTGAAAGTTTTAAAATGAACTTAAATATGATTTCAGACTTTCAAATAGTCTTATTTGATTTCAAATGATTGGTAATGCTTTTAAAATGAAAACTTGTTTTAAATTATATTATAAGAACTCCGTCTAAATGGTTTTCTCTACGGATTCTATAGATTGGAGGCGTAAGTGGCTAAGTAACGCCGGCCCAACATTTTTCTTTGTGGTTAAGTAAGTGATGCTAGAAATGGTAATAAGTTTAGCTGACTAGTAATAAGACTAGTCTAGGGATCCCAAAATGAAAGTCCAAAAGGACCTTGTGTCCGGTATGGGGACTTTACGTGGCTGATCAACCATAATTGTCCGGGGTGTTAAAAAACTCCAATCAAATTAGTGTTTTAATTTAAAAATGTTTTACAATTGTTTTGGAATGGATTTATGGAAAGTTGTTAATTATTGTGAATCAAACATTATTTTGTTTTGCAAATAAAAAGGTTTGATTATTGATAAAACTTTAAAAAATGTTTATATCATTTTCAGACTTGGAAAATAGATTGATCTCTTGTCCAGGATTTTTGATATCATTGATACTCCATCATAGCTTAACTGTTGTTAATGTAGTTTTTTGCTGAGCTATTGGCTCACTCTTGTTCTCTTGTTATCTAACCCTTTTAGTTAAGCTCGAAGATGGTGAGATTGAAGCAGACAGCTAGGAAATCATCCGCTAGGAAGTCTGTTTACCCTGGACCTTATCGGACAGTTAGATTTTCTATCCCTCAAGTAGGAAGCTGGGTAGCTAGTTGATAGCTTTTTGGGAAGGGTGTTTTGGTTAGCAGAAGTGTAATCTTTTGGTAGATTGTTAATAAATTCTTATCGAAGTTTATATTTATTAAAAGGGTTTTAAAAATATTCTTTTGTCAGTGTAGTTAGTTCTTGTTTCAAACCATTACCTATTAAAGATCATGTTTAGTGTAAGGGGTCAAGTCTGTATGCCTTTCTTTATTATTAAGGTTTATGTTTGTTAGTGGTTGGTGACTCCCCAGTCTAGGCCCCTGATTGGGAGGGTGTCACTCTCTATCTCTCTCTGGTGGCTGCTAAGGTTTAAATATCTGATATATTAAAAACGTAACCCTTTCAATCAGCCATAAAGAGTTTATATAGGAGTGAGAAAAACAAATTTCTAACCCTAATATTAATTAGAGTTATATTAAATCCAAAATTCCTATTTATTGCATAATTAAGTCTCACTTAATTATCCCAACTGAATTTTGATTTAATAATAGTAAATTCGAATTGTATTTATTCTATTAATCAAGTCTTACTCAATTAATAATAAATAATTCAAAATTACTTATTTAGTTTAAATCGGGATTAAATTAAATATTCCTCTAAGCATTCTTTGTGCGACCCTTTAGGTTATTATTACATTGGTAATAATTTTAATATCGCATATTAAAATTATAAACAAAGAGCAGCATTTAGTAATACATCATTGCTACCCAAGTAATAATAATTAAATCGGTGATCGACTAAATCTTTTGTGAATAATGTACAATATAATAAAATCCTTTTAACCACATATTATAGATTAAACTCGAGGCATGTTATATGTCATCCTCTTCATAGTAAAATCCAGGTTTTCTTGATTAATGAGTAGACTATTATAGCAAATCACATTTGAGCGCGCGGCCACACATTTTATAGTCTAACTCACATAAGAGGCCAATAATATCACTCCTAAAATAGGAGGGTTAAATCCTTTCTAGATCATTCATATTTCTCATACGATACATAATATACCCGATATAGACTTTTATCATTACCCGATCAAAGGTAACTTTAAATGTAATCAAAGTATATTAATTCTCATATATAAATATAATTATTTCAAGTCTAAGGACCATTACATCATTATCACTGTGAGAATTACTTATGACATAACAGACATGTAGAATCTCACATATGGGTCTATCCAGCACCATGTATTTATTTATACTTACATGTGNGACTTTAGTATCACTCACCCAAGCGAGTCTTCAAATGAGAAAATCCTTCTTGCTTTTTCCAGATCTTCAAACTGTTAAGTCAAATTTCTTTGCACGACATTCACGACTCCCCTTGAATCCATAATCAACTATCTCTTTTACAACTCGAAGCCCACGAGGGTGATCCGAGTTCTCCTTTTTTTGTCGCTCTTTATAAGGACTAAACTCATTCTGAAGTGTTTCAAAGAATCTTCCATCCGATAATGTTGTTCCAACAGATCGACGTTGTTATTGAGCCTCATCGGTTGTTTACGAAAAAGCGGAATCCTCTAATTCTGAAGATTTCCTCCCTTTGAATTCCAGTCACTGTCGTGTGAGTTCTTACTGTCACTAGACATCTTTTCCTCCAAAGATTCGATTTAATTTGAGCCCCTCTTTCTAGCGCCAATTTGTTAACGGAGGACTTTGATTAAAAAAGATTAGAGGTTCGCGGTCGGAATCAAGATCGCCAACGGTGACTGGTGATCAGAGAAATCGTTGGAATGCGGTGGTTTGTACTTAATAAGCGTCTAAGATCGTTAGGGTTTATGTTTTCCTTCTCAGAGCTTTCAAACACGTGTTCCAATAATGGGCCTACGTACCCCTTTATATAGGAAATCAAGCCAAAAGTAAACCAACATGGGCTTGGTTTCTCATTCCAAGGCCCGATAGGAGTTGTCGAACCAACTTCCTATCTATAACTCAAACTTCTATTCGCTTTAGAGTGCCCAGTGATGCGATGTAGTCAGAAAGGCGTAAGGCTCGATTACAACTTCGGAACTTCACGAAAAAGGTAACTCTTTGGCCGATTGTTAACCTCTCCATTACCACTATCTTTCTTGGCCGTAATTGCAAGTATATAGCCATGACTTACCGCAAATGCTAAAGCGCATCCTCGCCTCCCGATGAGGATAACCCACTGGACTACAAGATGAGTGATCCCAAGCATACAAGTGTAAAGTGCGAGATAACCTCAAAAGTTTTCTAACGAGGACAACCCGTTGAATATGGACACAAGGACTCAAAGCACACACTAAGTTTGAACGACCATTCCCCTATGAGGATAACTCACAAGACTATAGAACGGTGCCTTCGAACGTTATCCAGAAAGACGGGCTCTTTAAACCCCTTCAAAACTCTCAGGGCGAGCCCGAAGGGGGTGGAGCCTCTTCGGAGGCTCTTCTCCGTCCTTGTCTGATGATTCAAATTCAATTTTCTTTCTGTCAAGTTGTAGGAACAATCTTCATCTCATCGTTATTCATTGTGCATCACAAAAGGGCCACCCTCTGCGGCCAAAAGCCTCGGGGCGCGCCCTAGGGGTTCGGAGACACGTTCTTTGGAGCCCGGACCACTTCTTGTTTTCCGAAGATCACATTTGTTCTTTTTAAGTTATGAAACTTCTTCTTCCGTGGACTTTTGTCAATATTCATCTTTTCATCGCAAGTTGTCATCGTAAGAAGTCGTTGGAAATGATCATCGTAGACGTTCATCGTAGACGTCTGTCGTAGACATTCGTCGCAAATACTTGTCACAAACGATTGTCCCACGCGGCTAGCACCGCTTAGGGCGCGCCGGGAGCTTTGAAGACATGTTCTCCAGAGCTCGGTTTACTCCTTATTCGTCGATTTTCCGACCCATTTCCTAAAAAACTCGATAAAATATCCATGTCAATTTTATGCCATAACAATTAGCCTGGAGCTATTTGGTTCAAAGGGCAACCCGAACAGTTGTAAGACATGTTATAAGGAGAACTTGGTATGACAAAATTTTCGAGATTTGCTGGAATTACGGAGCAAAATACGATGATTTAGCTAAGGACACGAAGAACACATAAAAGAAAGTGATGAAAATTGTAGCTGATCTTATTTGTTGAATGTACCAATGCCGGAGAAAATTGTAACGGGTTGTTGGAATGATTCTTGTTGAATGACAGAAAGTGATGGAAATATGTGATGGAAATTGTAGCTGACTTGTTTATTATTATTTATAATGTTATTATTTACTTTTATTAAATATATTTACCTGTGAAATTTTTAAAAAACGACGTGTTTTATTTAGGAAAAACAGAACAGGTAACATGTTTTACTTAAAAAATTAATTAGATATTTACTAGTAATTATAATATTATTAAATAGAATGACCGAATACCAAAACTTTCGATGACTTTAATATAATATTATATATTAGCTTATATACCGTGTGATAGTAATTTGTTAGTTATTATTAATTATAATATTATTAAATAGATTGACCAAAAATCAAAATTTTTGATGTTTTGGTTTTAATATAATAGTATATATTAGCTTATATCTCGTGAGATGCATTGGTTGCTTTGTTATTTTCTAATTTATATTATTTAATGTTTTATAAAATTTTAGTGGTTAAAAAAATAAGTAGCTCCTTGAGTATGTGTTTGGATTAGAATAACTATACGTATTTAATAAAAATCGGACTTTAGAATAATTTGGAGTTTAATTAGGTAATTTTAGTATAATTAGTATTTTTAAGCATTTATAATGGATATATGGTTTAATTAAAAGGTAATGTATTTAAATTATAAAAACAATATTAATGACGGACAAATATATAAATTGATATTTTTAGGTGTGTTTATAAAAGAAAAAATATTTTAAAAGAAAGATTATATTTTTAGTTAATAAAAGGTAATCAGCTAGTTACTATATTTTATATTATTTAATTATTTATTAATTAGAATAAAGGACCGAAAATCGACAATCAAAATTTTTAATATTTCTTCTTTTATATAATAGTATAAAAATATAGATGTCAGTACATTTTCGATGATATTTGGTTGTGGAACAAGATTTAGGGTTTCGTCCGTAATTAATATTAGGGTTTGTAAGCTAAGAGCTTTAATGGTTGTACTTGTGTCCGAGACTACACGCGCCTTACGAGGTGCCTACGTATCTCTGTATTGTAGAGAATCAAGCCAAGACGTAGTTCTAAGATGGGGGTAAGGCCCCTTTATATAGGTGTGTGAACCTAGGGTTTAATAGGAATTCGGAGATTTGATGGATAAGTCTCCTTCATAGAAGGTAAATAAGAGTCCTCAATACATGGTAACCAGGACTCCTTGAGGTAGTGGATCTAGATCCTTCCTCGACTGGGCCTGATACATGTTTGGACGTGAATTCCGGGTATCCTTGACGGGCCTTCGTTCGTGGATACGAGTTGGCCTTGGACATGAACGGTAGATATCCGTGTTTGTCTTTTGGCCTTGGACATAATTTCCCTACATAATTAATACATCATTAATTATGTCTTTAAGCATTACTTTTTGCCCATATCATTTCCCCCCAACTTTCGGGAAAACCTCTTGGGTTTTCGTGGAAACTATGATGGTCATTTCTCGACTCGGAGGTATTTCGTCCCTTTTTGGGTTCGGTCGTGTTGCGAAGTGTGGAGCGGCCTACATATTCACAGTGACATTTCATACTAAGCATGACGCTTTGAGACTTTGCTTAAGCAAATCAAGCGACGTTTTACGATAATCGACCCTAATCGGGGATTCAATACAGTTGTTGTTTGCCTTTTAACCTTAATAAAGGATAATAATTGGCCCTAATCGGGGATAGTTTCCATGTACTAGTTGTTAATTAACCTTAAGATAGGCTAATTTTGAACTAAAACCACTAATCGACTCTAATCAGGGTTAATTGGCCCTAATCAGGGTTAATCAGCCCAAATCAGGGCTAATTTTTAACTTAATTTCACTAATTAGTCTTAAGTTAGACTAGTTTAGAAATACAAATATTTTCATTTTTTATGAATTTTCAGTGGATTTTTCGTCCGAGGATACCTCTGGTTCTCAACTGGACATCCTGTTGAGGAGTCACTGACTCCTAGTCGACCTCAAGGGCTCCGGAGACCTCTGGTCAGCCCCCTCTGGTCGGCCGGGGTTTCGTGGACGTCCTTGGGCATCGTCGTGGTCATCTCGTCGCGTCGGTGAACCGTTTTTGAAAACAAATGTTCGTTCGCGACGGAGGACGATCCGTTCGAGGAGTACTTGACTCCTGGTCAGCCTCAAGGGTTCTAGAAGCCTCTGGTCGGCCCCCTCTGGTCAGCCGAGGCTTCGTGGACGTCCTTGGGCGTCGTCATGGTCATCTCATCGAGTCGATGAACCGTTTTTTAAAACAATCATTCATTCGCAACGGAGGACGAGCCGTTCTTGGGGTCCTTGACTTTAGGTCGGCCTCAAGGCCTCCACACCCTCTGGTCGGCCCCCTCTGGTCGGCCGGGATCTCGTGGATGTCCTTGGGCGTCTCGTCGCATCGTTAAACCATTTTTCAAAACAATCGTTCAATCGCGACGGAGGACTATTACTCCGAGGAGTACTTGACTCCTAGTCGGCCTCAAGGGCTCAATAAGCCTCTGGTCGGCCCCCTCTGGTCGGCTGGGGCTTCGTGGACGTCCTTGGGCGTCGTCGTGGTTGTCTCGTCGTATAGGTGAACCATTTTTCAAAACGATCGTACATTCACGACAGAGGACGATCTGTTGGAGGAGTACTTGACTCCTGGTTGGCCTCAAGGGCTCTAGAAACCTCTGGTCAGCTGGGGCTTCGTGAACGTATAGGGAAAGGGCCAAATATGTCCATACCCCACATTGCAAAGGGGATAGGAGAGTTGATTGATATTAGCTTCTCAGGGATAGGTGTTCGCACTAAATCACGCAAGTGTACACGGTCACAAGTAATATAAGGTTAAGTTAAGTCCGTTCCCACAGAGACTAGTATAATTTAGAATATGCACTTATGCAACAATGTACGATTATTATTCACTGCTAAGACAAGTATCAAAGTTGCGTTTGATTATCTAATTTTACTAACTAAGAGTAAATTATCAATACTAAAAATTAATTAACTAAGTGATTAAATTCGTATTACTTGTGTGAAATAAAACATGGGATCCTAACTTCATTAAATACTTCATTCAGAGTTGATGCCTTTAATCATTGTATGTAACGATTATGATAACTGATCGGATAACACGAAATTAGTACACACTACCTTTCGATATATGTATACCCAACTACTCAACATCCACTAATTAGATAGAAGCTGAGCAGACACCAATTATGTTTA
>PHNY01010343.1:862-19736 GCA_003724115.2 Anethum foeniculum
TTTCTATTACATAGTACATTACATTTATGCTTTACAACACACATCTACTCGTTACTTTCAAAGTTCTCGTGAAATATACCAGTAGCTACTTTGCTTATCAAGGAAATGTGATTATATTTTTCTATTGCAGAGCACTTTTGGAAAGTGTGAGTGATTACTATGTGCACCATGCAAAATGTCAAGTCCTCATCGTGAGACCACCTAAGGAATCCACTCATCATAAGAAGTTCGGGGAATAACTTACTGGTATTCTAGTAATCATGAAGATAACGTTAAATATGTTTGTATAAGGACCTTGCTACTATTTTTGTTCGTTTGTGGTGACTGTTTGAGTTTGAAAAGTTACAAAGTGACCTGTGTGTATATAAATAAAGGCAACCATTGTCTTTTTTCAGAAATTTATCTCCTCCAAATACTATCACAAATTAGTTACTAGTTACTGTATTACAAGTATATATAAGCACATGTAAATAGGCTCATGTAAGGTACATATACTTCAAATTAGATATATGCTTCTATGTTCGCCGCTGCTTTTCACTTCTTGAATGGAATAGCTTACATGTAATGAGGCTCAATATTGGAAACCTTATCCAACTAGTTATAAGCTTTGTTAATGATAAATTTATTTTTTGTCCTAGCATCGAAATATCCATCTCATATAAAAACAGGTTTTTCATAATCATTATGTCGAAAAGTATGTCATGCTTATAGGACAACAAAAATATAATCATAGTTTCACACTTGAAGAATCTTACATGTAGTTAATAAGTTCCTCTGTAGAAAACATGTACAAAGATCAATATAGATAAAACTCTAATAATTATAACACTAATCTCTTTGACCATTTTCGGAGGCCTTCTCTCCACACCAAATCCCATATTCTTAAACCTCTTTGAGACACCAATCCATCACCAAAGCTCGAATGCAGATCTCCCTGATCTTTCTATAGTATGTCCACATTTGCAATTGCCTCAAAATCCACCAACGGAAACCACCTTAATTTAAACAAATTGCATCACACAACTGACTATACAAGAAACTGAAGCCTGAAAAAACTATATAATCGTATGTATAGATACGCCACGTAGTCCCCAATACTGGCAAAATAGTAAACTCATAATGACACAAGGAAGTTAAGTTCCTTGAAATTTCCAAGATAATTATAAAAAATACAAGAGGGGACAACGTAGCCTAAGAGGTCGTCCCAACATACTTCATGTAAATATTGCCATCACCCTGAAGGAAGAAATGAGCCTTGGCAGCAAAGGCAATCTTTTCTTGTGGCTAAAGATTTTTGAAGCAGAAACCTTATCAGAAAGATACCGTGTTCCATATTCTCGCCTACATGGCATACATTCTCTGGATTTCTAGCTCTACTTTTTTTCTATTTTTCTTGTTCTTGGCCTTCACACGTCACTTGTTCTTGTCCTTCTTGGTCTTCACATGTCGCTTTTTCTCATTGGCATCCACCCGTGTGTGATTTGATAGTATCTGAAACGAGTTAACTTCATCCTTGAAGCTGTGACCCTTACTGTCACTTGACTTTGCACGGTTCCCTTTCATCCATGATATCCTTGACTGGGACTTCTTTCGACTTGGCATCTTGGAAGTGTGCTGGATTGGAGAGAGGAGTTGAGAACTCCTCAACTGGTTGAAGCTCTTCAAGCTTTGTAAATGTGACTACAGGGAATTTATTCTACTTGTACACATACAAAATAAAAGAACAAATTATAGAAAATGGTAAACGCGTAGATTTAAGATCATATCAACAACAAAAGTTCTGGTAGTTTGGTATTTACCTTGACGGGAAGGTTCCAGGTGGTAGTTTAGTAGTTAGAAGCTCCCTCAATCTTCTCACAGGTCACCAGAATGCACACTCACACATCTGTTGTGCATCGATGTATTCAACACAGCAAGAATAGAATAACATAACTAATTATATATATATATATATATATATATATATATATAATTTCACTTTCAAATTAATTATATTTTGAATTGGACTATATTTATTTAATATGTTACTGTAAAAGAATTAATAAATTGAAAAGGTTAAAGAAAAAAGAGCCAAATTGAAGTTAAAACAAATAAAAAAAATGAGTTTACAGAGTTTCAAAATTAAATATATTTTGTATTGAATTGCATTTGTATTAGATACATTTTAAAATTTTATTGTTGGAAAGAAAAGTTTCACAAATTTGGAAAAGTTAAAAAAAAATCAAATTGAAGTTAAAACAAATAAATTTATTGGAATTCTATGATTCAATTTACTATTTGGGCTATATCTTGAGTTCTGCAAATTAGATTTTGACGAAATAATCTTTAATTTACTGATGGTTTAAAAAATAATATCCTACGACCAAGATTCTGAATAAAATTAATCTTAGGCTTATCACATATAAGGATACAATTCGATATTTATCTTGGTTAGAATTGTATTAAACTAATTTTCGTGCTTGTAAAAAAATCAATTTTTATGAGTTGGGTATGGGTTTAATTATTTTTTTATCCAACTCAATTATCTAATATGATACTCCCTCTCTTTGGAAATAATAGTCGTTTGACTTTTCTGCATGTAGTTTTAAGAGGTTTGACCACATAGTAAATATTATTATTTTTAATTTTTTTTGTGAATAAAAGTTTTAGTTTATTACTTTTATTCAAAAAAAGAAAATTTTAGAAAAAATATTTTTTACTATATAGTCAAATCTCTTAAAAGTACGTGTAAAAAAGTCAAGTGACTATTATTTTCAAACAGGAGTAGGAAATAGTAATCGCTAGTTTATAAATTGTGTGATGTATGAGCTTATTTTAATATATCATATATTTTGATATTATAATTATTTTTTTAGATTTCTTTTTTAGTAGTTATTTTAATATTAATTAATATATATATATATTAGTTATATTATTTAGTTTTAGTAATGAAACTTGTATTAATAATTTATATTGATTAAACTATATAGTTATAAGATTAAAATATTATTATACATAAAAACAGTTGTTTTATTAATGGCATATATCGTTTAGAATTAAAGATATAAAATTTTAATTTTAATATGTTCTTGACATAATTCGAAACATATACTTTTAAATGAATGGTTTAAATATAAAATATTTTTTAGTATAAATTTAACTATTCTCATTTATTTACTAAGAATAATGGTCATTTTCTTTTTTATAATTGAACCAAGATTAAACCGAACTACAAACAATTTTGTACATGTTTACTATAAATACCTAGTTATTTTCTTGTGTTACGGATCATTTTACAAATATGAATATGTATTTTTAATTATTAAAATATCTAAATGATTTGTCAATTTCAATACTTAATATTATTTGGTATCTTTCTTTATAATATATGAGTTAATCATTGAGTTAATGAATCACATATTTTTCATTCAATCTTAATCAATAGTATAAATCTCTTATTTTCAGTTTTAACAAGAGGTCACACCTACAAAATATAATTACAAATCTTCTAATTCCATACATATCATATCTTTATTATAATATTTAAGTCTATATGGGTATGTAGTTAACCAATACAATTTTAAATTAGTTTAGACCAATAAGAAAGCACTCATAAATTTTTTAACATTCACATTATATTAAAAAAAATTCATTATTTACCATTCACGTCCAATTATACTAACCATATTTAGTTATTAATTCTAATTTAAATACAGTAGTTACCTAATTTAACATATTCATAAATTACATACTTTTTCATGTAAAAAAATATTTATATATTTTAATTAAAAAAATTCATTCGTTTTTAACCAATAGCATGCCACAATTAAAAAATAGATCAATCAGATTATAAATGTCTTATTTCCTGTTTTAACCAATAAGAGGCTATACATAAAAAATACAATAATCAGATTACAAATCTTCTATTTCCATGCATATCCCTCCTTTATTATAATATATTATAATATCTGAATCTACCCAAGTATGTAGTTAACCAATCTGGAAATATTAAATTAGTTTAGACGAATAAATTTTAGTTTGAGTTGAAAGAAATAAAAATAAATAAATTTTTCAACTTGCCTAACTTTTACAAGCATATACAAATCCTAATATAAAAATAAATCCTTATTTTACTATATTATGCGGAAATGTTTTAGTAGAAATTTGTAGAATTTACTTTTTTCAACTACAACATGTTACCTTTTTTTAATTTTTTCAACTAAAACACCCCTTTTTCCAAAAATATCACTGGAAAATATATTTAATAAATTAGAATAATAATAATATAATTATTAATAACTTACCAATTAGCTTTTTTTTATATCACGGTCAACCCAAATGTCAAACTTTTCCAAAAATATCACGTACAACTAAAATACCTCTTTTTTTACAAAAATATCACGGGCAAGTTTATTTAATAAAATAGAATAATAATAAAAATAATAAGAATAATATAATTATTAATAACTAATCAATCATCATTTTTCATCTAAGACATGTGATCTTTTCAATTTTTTCCGATTAACCACCTTCTTTTCCAAAAATAACATAAGCAGTCATATTTTAATAAAATAAAATAATAACATTATTATAATAATAATAAAAGATATTATAATTTTTTAGTTAAGTTAAATTAAAAAAACATACAATATTAATGAAAATCCGTGGATTGCACAGGGTTTAAACTAGTATATTATAATATCTGAATCTACCAAAGTATGTAGTTAACCAATCTGGAAATATTAAATTAGTTTAGACTAATAAATTTTAGTTTGAGTTGAAAGAAATAAAAAAAATAAAATTTTCAACTTGCCTAACTTTTACAAGCATATACAAATCCTAATATAAAAATAAATCCTTATTTTAGTATATTATGCGAAAATATTTTACTAGAAATTTTTAGAATGATGATCAATATGAATAATCTGGACCACAAACATTCAAACTACTGCAACCTAATCTTAGTATCGTCACACAAATCCGAAAAATAAGTTATAATTCATCTTGAAGTCATAATAATCGATCACCATTATCTTTACATATTACCAAAGAAAATAAAAAAATGTTATAAAGTATAATGAGATAAAATCTCCAACATTTTTTAATTTCAGATTGTAACCAAATGTGCATTTTTAGAGAGAAATATGAAAATTTAATTGATAAATCATTTTTCTTTATCATAATTGTACCTATTTTGCTTAATTTTGAGATTTTTTTATTTTGACTTTATATATGTAGTTCAGTTTGGAAACAAAAAACATGATACATTAATAATTTGAGTTTTTAAGAATGTAAATAAAGAGTAATTCATGTTTTAATGAGAACCCTTAATAAATGAACTATGAAATTTAATTCTAGCCACCCATATTAATCTAATTCTATAAATTCAATACATATTTTATCTTCATCTTCTACAATAATTTAATATTATTCAAATTTACATTAACCACAACAATCTCTTTTCTACTTCAATAACAATTTTCGGCAACCGGCGACCGCTGCTTACAACTACTAACATCATTTGATTATTAACAAATTTATTTTAGAAAAATCATTACATTCAAACCATGGCATGACGATCATTTTCATTTATCACCTATCTCCACTCAATATCATATATAATCACCATATTTAAAATAAAAAAAAATCAAAAGATTAGCAAAATCAAACTGTCACAACCTTCAAATACCTACAAATTCCGACTATGTATTGAAATTACCGGAATCAAACTATCACAACAATTACATTGTCATTTACTCCCACTTATCACCACTTCTCCACCGTCATGATCATTAATAGTATCAATATTTACTAACTATCACTATATATTTGATAACCAAATAGAAGCTGAAATCACTATAAGAATAAAAATAGAAAATAAATTATGCGTGTAGAAGTGAAACCAAAGACCGAAAAGATGACTTGGAAGAAACAAATAATTGGTCAAAGAAGCATGCATTGGTGAATAATCGATATAACATAAACAGATCTGAAAAATGGATAAAGAGTATAAATAGTTCAAAATTTTCCGCAAATTTATCGGAAAGATGAAAAGAAATATACATGTTTTTTTTTTGCTAAATAAAAAATTATATTGCAAATAAAAAATCCGCTACATTAATAAAGGGGGCATACCTTAGTCTGACGATGTGAAAAAAGATAGAAACCACACGGGTCATCCCGAAACTATAGTACAACTAAGTATCACCTACATAATTAATACTAAAAGATAAGGGTCTTTACAAACCCATTTCTTAAAACTATTAGAAAGGAATGACAAGCAGGGGCTGTGAAAAACAAGCTCGCAATTGTCTTCTTATTTCCCTGATTATATATGCTTGTAAGATCTAAAATTAGTGACAAACTTAAGAATAATATGAAAAATAAGTGATTGAAATTATTTTCAAAAGTGCACTTTTCTAAAAAAATTATATCGATTATCTATATAATAAATAGGCTAATATTGCACAATTTATCTAGAAAATGATAATAATGATTAACTTATCCGATAAATATAAAGTTATATAGTCTTATAATACAATGATATCTTTTATGATTTGCATACCTAAATTTAAGTATTAATAATAATGTCATGCAATTTATACAAAAGAGAAATTAATATCATGCAATTTATACAAAGGAGAAATGAGTAATTTTGTATTAATATTTTAATATTATTTTATTATAAAGACTACTAATACGGATTGGGGTTCGGTGCGTAGCACGGTAAAATTCTAGTGTAGATAATTATTAATTGATATTTAGTTTTTAATATATTATTCCTTAGTGAAACTAAAACATAGTATTTACATTGAAATTGGACTTAAACTAGCTGAGCATCAGATAATTTTTCATTACAAACTTAGGGTCGCCTTATATTTATCTCACCTGGACATATTAGGAGTGCATGTTCTTCACTATCAGAAAGAGTCAGGTTTTAAGTATTGTAATGACATGATGAAAGATGTTTTAAGTATCATCATGACATGATCAAAAATGTGTTGTATAATTTTCCATAATATTTTTAGGACGGCATGAACTCCGGCTAAAAAAGAGGAATGTTGAACTTTCTCTCCTCTTCAAGGAAATTTAGATCGACTCTTATACCGGATGATATTTTAGCTTACAACTGTAATATTGGAAAACGCACTTGCATTGACCTTACAGGAGATTCAGATTCTCCACTGATGAGGTGTTTATAGTTGCAATTAAGACAACTGAAACAAATGTAAATAAGCATGATTAACTGTGTAAAAATAATCAACGCAGTTTTATATCGTTTGCCTTTAACAAATTCAGATTTTTGATAACCAACACAACTAACTGGCCAGGTTGTTTATTACCGAGCATCAAAAATCCAACAGCATCTAAAACATCATAAATTTTTTTCCTTTTTAAATCCAACACAAACCTAACTGGCCAGGTTCGAACGAAACACCAACATATTGTTAACCAACTACACGAAACTAGTTGTTGAATTCTTTTAATCAAAACTTACATACCGACCAAAATCACACAACTTCTATCCAACAGCAGCTACCAGTCAGAATACTGCTGAAATATATTAAGGCCGGTCGAGAACAAGGCCACTAGCATCAGTACTTGTTCCTCAGTAGCATCAATATCTTATACACACATTAACAAAGTTAACGCACTTCCTAAATTGCAATCAAATTTATTTTATCTACCCTTTCTTGGCAAAAACAGGATCTATGATTAAAAATTATAAGCACCAAACTTGCCGTCTATACAATTCTATTTCTCAACTCTATTTATCGTTCCATAATGATTCCTAAAATTCTAATATTGTAACTTGCCTTTCAGCAAATATTGTAACTTGCCTTTCAGCAACAGTTATAACACTGAAATCTCATATCTAGTAATTTTGTACATCTTCTCGATGGGAACTGTACATCTCACAGATGCGGGGATTACAAACAGTAAAAAAAACAGAAGTCACAAATCATCTGCATGTTGTATTTCCCCCATCATAATGCGGTTGCTTGTAACCTTGAAACCAAGAAGAGCAGGATCAATTTGCCTCCCTTTCTTCCCTTTCTTCTTGCCACTACGGCCCCCTTCAGATGATTCTGTAGCAGCAGTGTGACTCTCCGGTTGTGGTGGCTTTTTGGCATTGCTTTTAAGCATGTCACTGAATGATGTCGTCTCTGATACATCTGCATCCCCACAAGATGAGGTTCTCCTATAGCGCATATCTTTCTTCGAGGACAGGATCTCAACAGGCTGGTTAGAAGTATTCCCCCCTGCCTCACGTCTTCCTCCTGCAGGGTTTGAAATTAAATAATATCATTAAATCAAATCTTGCTCATAACACTCTAAATGGCCACTCAGCAAAATTAAACTGTAATCCTTTAATTCTCCACTTTGTCTTGAGCTAAATTAACATTGCCAACTTATGACTGACATATTACTAACTTCTAGTCATGACTTGAGTTCAATAGATATAAGAATTCATATTGTCTTTGTTTTTCTGAGCCACCCCTTTTGGGTGTTTCTGCAAAATAACTCCTCTTCAGTGAATGACCCATTTCTTAATTTCCATATCCGTGAAATGGTCACAGATCATTGTGTTATAGCATACCTTCAGACGGCGGCATACTACTAAACAGATTCTTTCCTCTAGTAATAGGATCAGAAGCCAGGTCAGATAAACCCTCTTGAGATGATGAAGCCCTCGAAACAGGTGGTCGTTTCGACAATACATTTTCCTGTCTTTTAGAGGCTACAGCTGCCATTCTATAAAGGGAAAAATTATAATTATTAAATAGTAAATGAAAAAAAAAAAAAGATGAGCATTTCTAATATTTTCCAGCCTCTATAAATACGCCTATTCAAAATCTACGTCTACAAATGCCCTTAAAATTACATGCTACATATAAGAATTCAGCTGATACAGTATGTGTATTCAATCAAATGTTCTGCTCTTATGTGACTGCTCGCCCTAATCACAAGGGTCAGATTGTAAAAAATCCCTTACATACTAGATAGCCAATAAAATTTTAGATATCCTACCTATCTTTAGCACCATCTTCTCCAACAAGGCTGCTCTTCTGGATTTTGTTATCATATATGCCAGTAACCACACCTGTAAAAGAGTAGTGGAGCAAACTAATAAAAACTAGATCAACAAATAAAAACTAGATCAACAATGAAAACCGCCAAGTACAGATAAATAGGGATTGCAAGTACAAGTTTGAGAAGTATGCCTACTCATGACATTATTTGACATATTACCACGATTAATAGCAGCCACCCCTTCATGCTGAACAATTTCAGACTCATTTAAAGATACTTTCACTGTACCACCTTCACTCTTGGAACCATGCATTTTTCGCTCCAAATCTAAGAAATCAGTAGATGACTTGCCAGTCCTGTTGGCATTTGGGTAGATTGCCAGAGAGTTCTCATTCGTACCAGAAAAGTATGGAGCTCTATCATTTAATGCTCCAGAATTAGATCTGCGCAAGAACCTTTCACTAGTTTCCAGACCACCAGCCTGCTCTTCTATTACTTTTTCATGCAGTGGCCCCCCTAAATTAGAACCATAAAAGCCCAAAGCAAATGATTGATTCATATCTGGTTCTTCAACCGACAGATGATTAAATGAATTATTAGAGGGATTTGTTCCTGTGTAACGACTAGATGGTGGTAGCCTTTTATCATAGGGTATCCCAGCCACCTCTAAAGGCTCAGTGGGCTGGTCACCTGGGTTCTGCTGAAGCAGTTTCATAAGCAACCTCTTTGATGTATCCTCGCTGCTTCCGGCCAACATCCATAAACTTGGATCTTCAGCAGCCCTTCCAGCTTCGGATTGCCTTTTATGCCTTTCATTGATCTGTAATTGTTGAATCCTAGATTCCGTCCAGTCATTAGGCAGTTGACCATTGTTCTCCGACCACTGTCCCTCAACTGCATCCAAATGAGAGGGGTGAAACATATTTGCAACTGAAGGATGGTTAGATTGGTGGGAGTAGACACCAGAGTACCCAGGAACTTGACCAGCAAGCTGCATTCGTGCACCTGGTTCCTGCATATCTAAACCTTGACCACAAGCCAATGAATTCAACATATCCAGGCTCATTCCAGGATCACCGCCAGGTAAAGACATCGACCTCTCAAATTGCATCAAACCTGGATTATAAAGACCTCGCTGGATTTGATCTTGTAATGAAAGGTTTCGTTCTAGGTGGCTCATATGCTCCTCAGGAGATGGTCTTTGCTGCTGTTGGTAAAATTCAAATTGGCCAATTCCTGCATTGCCGGAACGGTGAGCACCACCGGCAGAATCTCCGACAAACTGGATAGAATCGTCAACAGGCCAGGCAGATCCACGCTGTCTCTCCTCCCTTTCCACACGCTGCCTCAAACCCATTGGCAATTGCCGCCCATTTAGCTGCTCTTGAAGGATTTGATGTTCCATGGGTTGCATATGTCCATGCTTTGAACGTGATATAAGCTCCATCAAATCACTTTGTTGATGCCCATGATGCATCGTTTGACCGAATTTAGCTTGAATAAGATGTTCAATAGATGGATCAACATTACTTGGAAGGTGATGCAGGCGTTGTAAATCATTTACCATGTGTTGATTTAACAAAACTTGATCGACAGCATTAATAGACCTAACAGCATCGAGACGTGACTGCCCACGAACAGGTTCACCCATTTGATTCTGCAACAACTGTTCAACGAGCTGATGTCGAGCTTGTGTCTGCTGTTGCTCCTTCAGCAGAATTTGCTGCTGTTGTTGCTGCTGCAGCTGGTGATGTTGAAGCTGAAGTTGTCGTCGTTGCTGAAGCTGCAGTGCCAGAAGGTGTTCCAGCTCTTGTCCTTGTCCTGTTTGACTTGCCAACTGCTGCTGGTGCATCATGTTCCTATTTGAAACTCGCTCCAGGAGTGAATCATTCAAGTGTCCATGAGATAACAAATTATGTTGTTGTAGATGATTCTGCTGAAATTGTTGAGGTAAAAGCTTCTCTGCTAAATCATAGCACTCTGATTCTTGATCAAAACGTGACAACTGAATATTATCCATGCGATCATGATACATGTTTGCTTCAGATGGCATATTGCTTCTATAAACATCAGGCCACGTATCAGCTCCATGAATTGAATCTGTCGAAGCTAATGCGGCACGCTTTACACCAATAGAGTTCATGTGCTGATCTTGAATCCCACCGTTGAAAGGCACATTTGAAGTATAATCATTTCTCGAATACGTTCCTTCGAGTTCAGACCATAATAACCCAAAAGGATGCAACTGGTTACTTTTTGAATTCTGCATGCGAGAGTCTATCAACTCCTTTGCAGAAGGTTCACCAAACATACTAGCTGAAAAATCACTTGTGCCCCTAGAAGTCTTCCCAGGATTGCCATCACTTCCAGGTCGTCCGGGGAAAACTATTTCTGTAAAAAAAGGGAGAAATATATAAGTAAGATCATATCATACTGCTACTGCTTCTTAGCTGACTTGACAAACAATAATATCAATCAAACAACACTAACCTTCATCTTGAGCAACATATTCTTGAAAGTTTTGACTCTCAGAATAAGGAACTGTCGATAAACTTTTATGCTCAGACATTCTTGACTGCACATTATTCGCTGAAAGGGCATCAAACTCAGACAACTGCCATCTTGGATCGTCCATAGAATGTATCATTTCAGGAACAGGAACAGAAGCTGATAATTTGGCATCCAACATCCCATCAAATGCCCCAGAGGTTTCCACTTTAGAACTTCTTTCTGCGCTACTGGCAAACTCGGTAATACCTTGTAGGTGTGGCATGACCTCGCCCAGTTGTCGAAAGGGTGTTTCTTCAGAAGCATCTTCCAAGCGGACAGGCAAGTCTGCACCAAAAAAACCTTGCTCAAACCATGAAATTATATCTACCCCAAGAAAAGGCCCCTGAATTTCACCCTGAGGATCACAATAGTACAAGCTTAACTCCTCGGGTGGGGTTATCCTTTCCAGCTGATATTCCTTATTATATGCCTCTGGTCTTTCTTCTGGTGCCTGCTTGTTGCCAATCCAATACTGCTCTGAGGATTTCACATGTGACGAGCTTAGATCAACAGGAAATGTAGTTCCACCACCATGTGAAGCACTGGATTCAATTCCCCCAAAAAGGGGATGCTTAGCAAAAGCTAAATCGGAATTTTTGATATGAGAAGCAAGTTGATAAGTATCACTAAATTCTTGGGCACGACTCGTGTCATTCTTTGATGTTTTAGATGTAATTTTATTAAAACCTATCCCCTCGACAGTCATCGGAGTCTTTTGCTCCCTATCATGGTGAACATCTCCCTCTGAAACAAAACACATTTTTTTTTTGCGCAAAGTCATAAATTGAAAATCACAAAATTTTATAGCTCAAAGTTATGGCACTCACCATTCAGACAAAATTTAGCATTGTCAGCCTGATTTATGTCATCATCTCGGTATCTTTCAGAGAAATCAACCAGCACCTCTGATATACTCGCAGGCAAACTACCTTCTTTACCAGTGGTATCGTCCAAGTCTCCTACATCTGCAAAATTTAAAAATAGAATAAAACTTGAGTTGGAGAAACACACACCAAAATATATGTAATGTAGATAGGCATAAAGGAAAGTACAGAAACGAAGGATATTATTTACTTACCACCAGAATTCTCACTTGATAGAGCCTTTCTAAAAGAATTATATGATGCTCCGCTATTGATAACTTTCCCACTCCCTATATCGGCAATGATGACCTGCAGCAGTTTATCGAAATTAAGAACAGTAAATGGGTACACAAAAAGCCACAAGCACAGCCATAAGTCAAAGAGAATTTCCATGCAATTAATGTTGCTTACCTCCTCCTCTATGCTAGGAGCCACAAAAGCTAGTGGATCAACATTAGTTAGTTGCGTTACAGGAGATATTTCCTCCCAACTGTCAGGTATGGTAGCAAAAGATGAATCATGTTGTTTCCTACGGTATATATCGAGAAGCTTTGCCCTTGGATAGCAATAAGCCTCATGTAAAAGGCTTAGTTTCCCAGGTACATTTCGCTCCTTGTTAAAATCTGTATCAACAATGGGACCTGAAGATGGAGGGCGAACTACACTAGACCTACCACGTCCAACTGCAAAACCAACATTTGAACCCTCTACTCGTCCTCTTTCTGGTCCAAACCCTGGTGCAGCACGATAAGAACCTGGTCCACTAGAATTTCCCTCCATTCTATGACGTGGTCTCCACTTGTCACGCGCATTGGCATCACGCTCAGAAACTGCACGGATGTTATTTACATTTACTTGATTGTCACTAGGAGCATCTTCCTTATCTGCCTCAGCTCTCTTCTCAGTTCGAGATTCCTTCTCCTTGTCATCAGGACCCCACCTTGATGACCACTTGCCATCACGCTTAGCCTCGTGACTGGAACTGCGGTTATTAACGTCATGCCATCTATCAGCGGCAGACACAATTCTACTATCAGGGTTTTCTCGTCCAGGAGCATTTTCTACACGACGATCAGTTTTCCTGCGGTCTCTTCTACCAAGCAAGCCGGTCTCTCTTTCTTCTTCACGCCAGCGCCGACCACTTTCGGCATCATTAGGTATTCTTCTCCAATCCTTTTTATCATCAGCTCCCTCCAGACGCCAAGCTTCGTTTTGATTTGCATCAGCAGAATTTCCAAGTGATAAAGTGCTAGGTGTACGCGTTTCCTGTAGATACATGGACAGTGGGATCATGATCAATATCTAGTGATGTGAAGTGAAAGAAGCAAACAAGTTATTTAAGAAATATACTCACGACCGAGATCAAACTATTCCTACCAAGATCAGATTTTGCACTGCTGTTCATAATTTAAAAACTGGTATATGTTTAACATTAAAAAAATCAAAAGCAGTATTGCAGGAACTGTCAATTCAAATCTCACAGCAAGCGAAACAGAGATACAAGCCTAGAAAGTATCTTTTGCATATAGAAAGAGGACAGTTCAAACCATACAATTCATTCTTTTCAATCAAACTCAATTAAACCACTTATCTTTAAAGCCTTGCATATAATTAGAAAAATTACGAAATATAAGGGAGGCCCTGGCCGCTGAATGAGGCTGGCAACAGAAGTGAAGAAATCTAGAAATTTCAAATAGCATTTCTTGTACTGAAGGTATAAAATATTAACTTGTTACTTACACAGTGGTTGATTAAAACAAATTAATGAAGAAGATGAATATATAACATCAAACACACAAAATGACTACTAAAAAGCTACCGAGAAATCCAATGTTATTAAAAAGAAAATTCAATGATGTACAAGCCTATTACGGAAAATAAAATACCGTAGTATAGAGATATAAGAAAATTGTATTACCAGTTACAAATTTTGAATATTAGCAGATTCAGAAGGGGGTAAAAAAGATTAAGTTTCTAATCTAAATATGTTAGGCATGACCATTCATATATAAAGTGCTGAAACTAATCAAAATGAAAATTATTGTAATTACTCATACGAAATAGGTACCAACCATCTTGGTGTCACTTGGTTTAGCATAAAGCCATTGGGGAGACAAGGGAATGCTGCTTTCAGATGCCAATTGGTCTGCTAAAATCATATCAAACAATAACAAAAATCTCGTCAATTATACCGCAAAAATTAATTGCTTCAACACTTTGTGTACAGTACCGGACAATAATAATAAAAAAAGTTTAGAACTGACCTTTTGATTCATCAAGCATCCCCAACATCTTTTCATCTGCATTCCCACCAGAAGCTTCCACTGTTATTACATCAATTTAAAAGTCAACAATTCAGTAAGAATTCCATCCGGCATGGAGCATAAATAGACATCATTATATGCAGTAGTATAACAAGAGAAATACTTATAGTGCAGAAATATACACATAATTATGTCAAATGGAAAACCACAATCATGAAATGTGAGTAATTAACAAAAAATTATCATCCGAGTATCACATAACAATAAATGAGTGAGACAGAAGATCTGATAAGCTAAGGAACTACAAATCAAGTGCAAGAACATACCTCCCTTGAGACATACTACTACCAGATGCATAGTAAAAACCGAAAGGATAATTAGTACAAGCAACATATCTGACTTGGAGGTATACAATTAAAATTAAACCTTATCTGAATTGAATAGATTTAAAAGCAAGAAAGAAAACTTAACAATGAACAAATGAATGTGAGAAATTGTTCAGATTAAAGTCAAAATTAAAAAAAAAAAAAAAAACAATTCTGTGATTTATAATAAGTAGAGTTGTAATTTGAATATAAACACAAGTAGCTTCGAGAAGGTTAAATGCAAGCAGATAAATAAACCGGCAAGTAAAATCTATAACATAATCAAATCAATAAATTAAAAACTCAAAAAACATTGAATCGAATCAATACCGTGAGGCATCCAAGACTGATCGGAAGATTTGGAGGAGAGGAGATCGTCGGGGATATGAAGTTTTCTTTCAGCCATCGAAAGGTCAAGAATCAATTACTTGCAAGCGAGATCGAGAAAATGATAGAACGGGAATGGAGAGAGCGAGAGAGAGAGAGAGAGAGAGAGAGAGAGCTTAAATAGTGAGGGGGAGAGAAATAAAGCTGGGGGAGGATAAAATTGATGCTAGGGTTTGAAGAAAGAAAGAGGGGGAGGGTTTGTTTGCTTTATTTGTTTGTTTGGGATGGGTACTATACAATGAGTTGCTACTGGAAATTAGTTTAGCCTTTCAAATCTATGTAAACGGTATGCAGTCTCAGCAAGTAGTAGACTAGTGAAGACAGTGCAAGTGCAAGTGCAATCTTTTGTTATATGCTTTTATCAATTAAAGTAACCGCTGCTGCTGATTTTCGTTACTATTTATATAATTTCATTTATATTATATATTTTTTATGAAATTCTAATGTAAATAAATAAATATTAAAATTAATAATCATAAAATTATAATCTTAATTTGAATGTGTATGATTTATGATTAAGATTAAATAGCATAAAATAGATATGATTGATGAAATTTGAATCATTAACTTTATTTATATTTTTATAAATAATAATATATATATTTATTGTTGGTAGAATTTGAATATGAGAACTTATATGTATCTTTATAAATAATATTGATATAAATGTTTGTTGTTGACGGGGTTCGAACCTGAGAACTTGAAAAGTGTATTCTTTTAGTATCTACATCTAACTGTTATTATTATTTGATTAAGAAGATCTGAAGGTTGTGATTCAAAAAGATAACCAAAAACCAAAATGAGGGGTTAACCAAACTACAAATTGTACCCTATCCCGGTTATTATAGTTCAGTATGTATAGATTACTAGCTTTAGTTATGGATTTCACTAATATTTTATATTTTAGATTTATCATATTTATAAATTCTAATGTAAGCAATTAAATATTAAAATAAATTATTATTAAAATATTATATATCTTATTCCGACTGTTTCTAATTTTTAAAAATGGTTAGATGTTATAATAATATAAACTTTTAATTTAGTCGTTGACGGGATTCGAACGTGAAATTTTTTTTTTTTTGCCAGAAAGAGAAAATTTTATTAAACTTTCAAATCTTGTAACAAAATGTTCCGGAAATCAAGGTGGACATCACCCACCTTCCAAACACGATCAGTCATAGAACTAGCCCCTCTCGCTAAGAAATGAGCGACTTTGTTCGCTGACCGTTTAACAAATCTAAACTGAATGTTTTTGTGTTGCAAACTTGCCAACAAACATCGGCATTCGTTAACCAATCTTCCCATATATAAAAAACACAAAAACGAGCTTATCACAGCTTGGACCATTGGCAGGCAATCGGACTCAAGAAGGACATTACTGAGCTCACTTTGTTTTACCCAGCTTACTGCTTCACGAATACCCATTATTTCGGCCATTTCTGCATTTACATGACCACTCCAACTCCTCGTTCTGGCTTCGATCAACTGGCCTGCAGAGTCATGAACAACAAAAGCAATACTGTATATATTGGACTCCTCAAAAATGGCTGCATCAGAATTAATCTTGACACTATTAGGACTTGGTAAGCTCCAATGTTCACTTCCATCCTCAGGTGTCATGTAACCTAAGAAACGATCGAAAGAATGATCCTGAACATTTCTCCATTGGTCAAGATCAGAACATGCTGATTCTACCACTTCATTCGATTTCATACTACGTTGATTCCAAATAAGGTCGTTCCTACTCTTCCAAACCATCCAGCAAACCATAACTGTTTTGTGAATTACACTTTTAGATTTAAGTTGGAAAACTTGGGTTAACCACTCAGTAAAAGAGAACACGTCCTCCATTATGAGTGAGGGCAAAGTACCAGTATGTGGAATATTGATTCGTACTCCACATTGAAGACTGCACAGACGGGGCTTACTTGGACTTTTCTATACCGAAGCAAGTCTCTGGTGGGGAGATAATCTGTACAAGCGCGCTAGAGAAAATTTTTCACTTTGGGAGGTATTTTTAGATGTTAGGTCTCAAATATACTGTAAAGAGGGGTGAATATAGTATAGAACAATCAAATCAAAAATAAACAAGTAAAATGATGAACAGTTTTTATATTGATGAATAAAAACTGTTATAATAATATAAAGTACTCTCTCAAAGAATGTTCAAGTATTCTTGAGAGTTGCTAGGTTACACAAAATTATGAAGCAATAATCGACACCTATAGTGTTAACCTAATCTGTGTTTATATATAAACAGTTACACAATCAATTACTACTGATATGATTACATAAGTATGACTTGATAAAGATCATATCTAATGATTGATTGCTTCTTTCCATATATTGAGTAACCGACATATCCTTGCAATCTTCAAGATCTTCAATCAAATAAATCACTGCATGATTTACTGCTTCTGTCAAATACTGATATCAAATACTGATATCAATCTGTCGAACGCTGATGATAAATTCTGATTTGCCTAAGTGCTGAACACTGATCATCAAATTATCTAACTTTAGATTCCAGAGGGGTGTGCCAAAAACCCGAGTTATCAACTGTAGGGCTAACAGTCTTCTCTTCTTCAATGAGCAGATAGGCGCTTTTCACCGAATAATTACCAAATTTCTCCCTCCTCCAATACCATGAATCTTTCACCTCTTTATCTATGGGAATTGACAGAATAATATTTGAATCTCTGCTGTAACTGGGGTTGTTCCCAATTTCAGCATTCAGAAACGATCCCTTGGGATAATAACGAACCTTAAACACTTTACTAACAAGCTTGTCTTGAAACTTTAGCAACCTTCAACCCTGATTGCCTATAAGAGCTAGGTTGAAATCTCTAACACTACGAAACCCCATGCCGCCTGAAGACTTACGTTTGCACATTTTATGACAACTCTGCCAATGAATATTTCTGTCTTTTTTAGAATTGGTTTGCCACCAAAACTTGCACATCAACCTTTCGAACTTGACATAAATCCACAGGGAGCAAAAAAACATTCATAGCGTAATTAGGTAGAGACTGGGCTACCGTTTTCAGAAGTATCTCCTTACCACCCTTGGATAAAGATTTTTTCTCCTATCCTTGAACCTTTGCTTTCAATTTTTCCTTGATAAAATCAAATACAACAGATTTATTTCTACCAATGATATTTGGAAGACCTAAATAGCTGCTGTGTTCCGAAGCTTCCTTATAGTTCAGTTTCGTGCAAAGATCATGTTTAAGAGAGGTCGGGGTATTTTTGTTGTAAAAAATCGAGGATTTACCATTGTTAATCTTTTGACCTGAAGCAACCTCGAAACTGTAATAACCCCAATTTTTGGTACTATTCAAAACCCTGATGAATACTAACCCTGATGAATAGTAACTTGCTGATTAGATAATGTGAGCAGACCACCCTATATAGGAGTCCTTTTATC
>PHNY01010364.1:499-10919 GCA_003724115.2 Anethum foeniculum
AATAGTTTTTAAAGCTTTGTGTTTTAATTATATATATTTATCTATCTGCATTACTGCAATTCAAACACTATTTATTAACTATATTTGTTCTGTTCAGTTCAGTATCAGTTGGAAGAAAAATAATTCAAGAATACTGAATTCCATTCAACCCCCCCTTCTGTAATTCAGCTGTTGTATTGTTAGGGGACTAACAGGAGTGGACAACACAGATTTGGGGGGAGCCTTAACCACCCTTGAAGAAGCATCTAATGCAGGGGAGCCTCAATCTCCAGGAGGAAATTTTCACATGTTAGAAAATGGACAAAGGATCATACTCCTGATCTGATCATTGGTAATACTGATGAAGGGGTCAGAACAAGAAGAGCAACACAAAATGAATGTTTGTTTTATAACTTACTTTCGAAAGAAGAACCAAAGAAGGTCGAAGATGCACTTAAGGATGCAGATTTGGTATTGGCAATGCAGGAATGAAGTGTGGAATAATCAGGAACAAGGCAAGGCTGGTAGCAAAAGGTTATTCTTGACAGGAAGGCATTGACTATGATGAAACTTTTGCTCCTGTTACAGGGTTTGAAGCTATCAGGATCTTCTTAGCATATGCACCTCATAAGAAATTCAAAGTTTTTCAAATGGATGTCAAAAGGGCATTTCTTAATAGAGAATTGGAAGAAGAGATCTATGCTGAACAGCCTTTAGGATTTGTTGATCCTAAGCATCCTGATCATGTCTATAGGTAAGACAAAGCTCTTTATGGATTAAAGCAAGCACCTAGAGCATGGTAAAAGACACTTGCTCAATTCTTACTTGAAAGTGGATTCAAAAGAGGTACAATTAATAAAACCTTATTTTATTTGAATCATGGTAAGGACTTGCTTTTAGTTCAAATCTATATGGATGACATAATCTTTGGATCCACTAATCAAAGGCTGTGTGAGAAATTTTCAAAATTGATGCAATCAAGCTATCAAATGAGCATGATGGGAGAAATATGTTATTTTCCAGGGTTACAAATCAAACAGACTGATGATGGTATCTTCATAAATCAGTCTAAATACGCCAGAAATCTTTTAAAAAGGTTCAACATGCAAGAAAGTGCTACTACTACAACTCATATGACCACTGCCAAAAAGCTTGATCTTGATCAAGGTATAACAGCAGATATAACAAACTACAGAGGTATGTTTGGCTCACTCTTATATCTAACAGCAAGTGGGCCAGATATTATGTATGCAACATGTTTGTGTGCAAGGTTTCAGGCAAATCCAAAGGAGCCTCACCTGATAGCAGTGAAGAGTATATTTAGATATCTAAAGGGGACTTCATCACTTGGTCTATGCCTCTATGGTATGCAAGAGAATCAGATTTTGGTTTATGTGGTTACTCTGATGCTGACTTTGCAGGCTGTATGATAGACAGAGAAAGCACCTCTGGCATTTGTCAGTTCCTAGGAGGAAGGCTAGTCTCTTGCTTCAGTAAAAAGCAGAAATCCATTTCCACATCCACGGTTGAAGCTGAGTACATAGCTGCTGGAAGTTGCTCTGCACAACTACTGTGGATGAAAAATCAGTTGATGGACTATGGATTGTCATACTCAAATATTCCCATCTACTGTGACAATCAGAGTGCCATAGCCATGACAGGAAATCCATTTCAACATTCTCTTACCAAACATATCAGTATCAGATATCACTTTATAAGATAACATGTCATGGAAGGAACAATTGAACATCACTTTGTTCCTAGTGATCAACAACTGGCAGACATCTTCATTAAACCATTGCAAGAAGCATCTTTCACAAAGCTCATCAATGATCTTGGAATGATTAGTTTGGACAAGTAATTACTGCATATCAAATACTAACAACATCGATTCCTGATGGACAGTCAAATACGAACCATGTCAAATCCTAACAGGTAACAATGTCAAACTCCTGATGCGAAGTTCAGCATGAATTATTTTTATCCAATAGTCTGAGTCTTCTTATTTTCACTCTAGCTTCTTCTGCACCTTGTGTCTTCTTCCTGATAGGTGAAGTAGGTGCAGCGCTTGGACCGGACTATACTTCTGATAGAGGTTTCCTAGCTGTTTCAGTCACCCAATTTTTATAACACAAATAATATCAATTTGCATAAACTAATTACTCAATAGATGAAGAAAATATTGTTTCAGAAGATGATTATGAATCAGAAAGTACTGAAAAAGTTCCAAGCTAGGTTAAATGTTATTAGGAGTTGAAACAAGTGAAGTCATACACAAGAGGAGGTATTGGTCATCCTGAAAGTGAGTTCTTAGATTCTGAACTTCTTGCTTCTCATTTACTAACAGATAAGGTTGGAGAAGCTGTTACTGCTAAGCATCTTGAAAAATTGGATGCTGTTAAAATAGTATATGACAGTTTTGATGGAGCAGTTTCTAAAGAGAAGATGCTTTATTTTATGAAGGATGGTGAAGTGAAGACTTTGACTTTACAGCAACTTCTTTTGAAGTCATTAGCTGAGATATGTCCATTATTTACTCAGAATTAAAAATCAGGTTACTGGAAATTGGTTTTCTATGATTTTTAATACCATCAGGAAAAGAACTCTAAATAAAACTTCTAAGTATGATGGTAATTATACTCCAGTGTATCTGAATTACAATGGTCAAGAGATGGAGATGAAGAAAAATACTGCTACCTTTGAAACTTTTATCAACAATCAAGAGTTATCTTTTAGTCCTGATCATGCTGATTTGAGTTGCTGTTATATTATGCTTGGTGATCTTGACATTGGTACAAGCTCTATTTCAAATCTAAGATCAGCAATCTATTAGTTGGAAGAAAACTCAGAAGAGAAGAAGCAGTTGAAGAAAAAGTTGATCAAGATCCTTCAAGATAAAGAGAATGAAAGACATAATAGATTTTTGAGTACTCACATGTTCTTTCTTGAAATTCAAGACTGAATTTTTACATCTTAAGTCTATTATTTCTTTGGACATTTTGTCTTAATAGTTTTGGCATCATTGAGAATAAATTTGTGCTTTAATTCACAAAGCATAAATTGGGGGAGATTATTAGATACTGATTCTCAATGATCAGGAGAAGCTCAATGACTGGTCAGGATTTGGTGCTGACGTCATTAGTATTTGATAAGGCATCAGTATCTGGAGTCCATCAAGAAATGAAAACTGGTCAGGATTTGAAGATCATTTATGTTCCTTAATTTGAGGAATAGATTATTGTCGTTTCCTGAGTTTTAGGATATTGTTTAAATCAGTCTAAGATATGTATGATATACATTTGGTAATTGATAGAATGTATCTAGAATTGATTTTGTATATGTGTATGTTATAAACACAATTTAGGATATCATTTTGATATACATCTCGAGTAACCAAGAAAACCTAGAAGCTCTTGAGAACATCAGTATTTCTTGAGAGAGTTTTGTAACAGTTTTTATCAGTAATACAAAACCTGTATTTTCATACTTGTTCGATTTATTTACACAATTGTATCTAACCACCCTTAAACAATTGTGATTTACTAGGCAACATAATGAACATATAATTAGCTCTGTGACAAATTTGAGTTATCCGATAAGTTTCTTGATATATTATCGAATTCGAGTTTGGACAGGAAAATATGTTCAAACAAAATTATTAAATAATAAAATCTATAAAGTAAAAAAAACTCGAATCAACCAACGAAAGAATATTCAAGTTAATTTTAAACAAAAATAGTCTAACAAATTACTTAAAAGTATTCTTTTGTAATAATCTCTGAAAATTCATTTATCTTATCCACATTTTCATTCACCACCACCACCATCTCTTCCAACTTCAATCACAATTTCCATTCACTGGTGACCTCCGCTTTGGCCATCAAAATCATTCCGTAATTGACAAATTTTTTTTTAAAAAAACAATCATCGTATTCAAACCATTGCATGATCTCCATTTCCATCCATCACCACAGTCCACTCAATATCATATGTAAATCACCGGATTTGAAGAGAAATAATTACAATTGAATAAAGGTTATCAAATTCAAACTGTCACAACCTTCAACCACCACTTTGGACAACCACCTAAAAATCACCAAATATATATTGAAATAACTAGAACCAAACTACCATAACAACTACATTGTCATTTTTACTACTTATCACAACGTCTCCACCATAATTACCACCACCATTATCGTTAAAATCTACAGACCATCGCTACATATAAATAACAAAATACAAGCTGAAATCGTCATATATAAAATTATAAAACTCGACAAAAATTCAAAGCGAATCATGCATCTGTAAATGAAAATAAAGACGGGGAAGACAAATTGAAAAAAATAAATAATGTATGGAAGAAGCATGCATTGGTGAAGAGTCGATAAAATTGAAATAACATAATTAGATCCGAAAAACGGGGAAAGAGAAAAGTTAAAAATTCATTTTCTACGAAAGGTATTAAGCAAAATTCATGTTCTGTGAAAGTACTAATCAAAATTCATTTATGCGAGTTCGTTGGAAAGATGAAGATCGATGCATAAGATGAAGGAAAAAAATTGTATATTATTTGTATGGGCAAGATCTAAAATTAGTGTAAAAATATGTGATTCAGATTTTAAAGCTATCTCACATTAGTATAAGTTCAAATGTTCTTTAAAAGCCCTGAAAATGTTCTTTAAAATTGTTAATTTCAAATTGGCAATTTTTTACTTTTTTTTAATGAAATATTTATATAAAAATAGCCAAAATTGCACAATCTATCTAAGAAATGATAATAATGAATAATTTAACCGATAAACATAAGATTATACACTTTTATAACACAATGACGTCTTTTATAGTTGGTGTACCTAAATTTAGGTATAAATGATAATATTAATGCAATTCATACAAACGAAAAATGGGGACTTCTGTATTTTATTTCTATATTTTAATATTATTTTTTTTATAAAGACTGATTATAATTATTGGTAGGTGGTTCAGTGCGTAACACGACCAGTCAGAGAATTATGAATTATTTTAGAACAATCAGAGAACACTCTAAAATTTTAGACCAATCCCATTATATTAAAAAATTTCTTTATTTATCATTCTCATCCTACTATACTAACCACAGTTTGTTAGTTAATAATTCTCATTTAAATACAGAAGTTAATTGATTTAACATATTCATATATTACATATTTTTATGTCAAAAGATACTTATAATAGAGTAATTTTATAAATATTTACTAACCAACCACGCTTTTAATTTAAAATCATTCATGACTGTGTTATTATATATTATACTTCCTCTATGATGACATTTCCTTTTAAAATCAAGCCATAACCCATAGCATATCTTTTGTTGTCATCTCCAAATGTATTGCTAGGGTCAACTCTTTCCTCAATTCTGTGAGCTGGGTAGAATCACCAGTCATGTGCCTAGAGCATCCACTGTCAAGGTACCACATATTTTTTCTTTTTCCCTGTCACTCACAAAAAATAAATCAAGTTGATTTTGGTACCCCAAGTTTCCCTGGGTCTTGCTTTATTAGCCATTTTCCTTATCTTAGTACCATTTTGCACTTCAGGCTTAAATGAATTGAAGTCCACTTTCACCCTAGGTGTTGGTTTCTGGGACATAGCATGCATAGTTTGTTTGCTTGAGTGACAGTTAGACAAAGGAAGCTGTTGAGTACACATGTTATTCAAACTTTGCATGTTCCATGGTATTTGTGGAACTATGGTTTGCATAATTGGATGGGAATGGTAAGTAACAAATTTTTCAATATAATATGATTAGTCTAAAATTTAGGAGTACTCTATTATTGGTCTCTGGATAAAGTTGATAATCACTGAAAAGCTAGATATGGGAGTAGTAAAAAGCTTACAATATGAGTATTTTTATTTGTTTGATAACTAATTTCTCTTTTGATTTGGTTGCTCTCCATTATATATTACTCTAAAGTCTCATGTAATACATAGTACATTAATAATTGCAAAATTAGACACCTCTTTTGTTTTAATCTTTTGCTGAGACATATCATCTAATTTCATAGTAGCACTTGCATTACTGATTATTATATTTATTTTCTTTGGCTTTTATTCCATTTTTTATTATTCATTTTTTTCCGGCTAATGCCAATCATTTCCACCGAGTAACAACGCGATGGTCATTTGCTATTAATAATCTTCAAAATACTCTTATTATATATTATAACTCAAGTATTGAGAACCAAACTGTTGCTTTGTCATGTGTTTAATTATCTATTTTCTTATTTTCCTTTCCTTTTATTTTATTTTTTTTCATTTTGTAAAAAAAATCTTATTAACCCCAACCTTTTCTTTTAGTTACGTTGAGTAGCTCTAAAGGTAAAAATAATCCAAAATGTCACATGACATGTTTTAATTAGTGGGATTCATATTAACACATGCGGCTCCATTACATTTAAAAAAATACAACCAATAAGAAAATGACTACTCACTCTTTGGGAAACTTTTAGGAAAAAATTTTGGAACCTCTAAAATTACTCTATTTTAAAACCCATCTTTTTATCACATTAAAAGTAACTCAAGTGAGTGCCACGTTTGTGGTGTTACATTTTAAATTACAACATTTTTGTTCACTATATACATCTTTATATAATTTGCATGGCCACTTTTGCATGTATCTTCCCCTTTTTACTAAACTTATTATTTAGGTCTTGTCTTACGCAAAGTACATGGCCATATAAATTAATAAACATATATAATTGGTCAATGATAAAGTCCGATATTTTTTATTTATTATTATTCCTTAATTATGAACTAAATAATCAACCCAATAATTTAACTGTATAAATTTTACGCTCTATTTAAATTTTCAAGTTGAGACATATCTGATATGAAGTTATATTCTAATTCTAAAAATTCTAAAATAATAATATAGAATATGTCAGAGATACTATATACATATTCTTACTTGATTAGCTTTTACACGACTCCTTACGAGAAACCTTTTATTCTACAAGTATACGATAATCTACACTTCTACGAGCTTATACCATGAGAGATATAGGCATTATAATAGTGGCCTTCAATGTTCAGCAAAACTTGGGTCCTGATGAAATAGATAAAATTTTAACTTACCTATATAACTTGTTGTCCGAGAATTATGTGTCACTTGACCCCTATAAATAGGATGGATAGAAATCTTGTTATTGATTGATTATCTTGCATCAAATGAATAGTTGTTTTCTCCGATATCTTAACAAATTATTTATTATACAAGATCAGTTACAAATTTTACCAAATTGTATTCTACTTTACCTACTTTTACCAAATAGTGTTCTACTTTTACCTAACATTATGAAAATTAACTTGTCATGTAAAATATGAATAAAGGGTTGGGTGAAATACTTAAAAAATAACTGTTGGTAGAACTTCACTTTTATGTGTTGGCATCTCTAAGTAACTTTTTGATATTGTAGAGCTTTGTTGATTCCTTAAGTTAAACAATCACGATAATGAATGTCCACATATTATATGTGATGAAGAAGATATAGTTATTGCAGAAAAAAAAAGCATGGGATGCGCCATCAACAACTCTTTGGAGCCATTATATAAAAATCTCATATTGAATCACTTGATATAAATCCTTAAATGTGGTGAACTTAAAACTGGTCTATAAGGAGAAGGCTATCACAATAGTTTAAGGATTCAGGACTTGATCCAACTCTCTTGATGTAACACCCCAGTCCCACATCGAGGATATTTGGGGCTTCTGTTCAGTTTATAAGGCAAAGTACTACTACTATGTGTACCAACAAATCATGATCTTTTGGGGGCCTCTGGTGGGCTTGTGGATTACCCAAGTTGGCTGTATTTGGGCCAGTAGGCTTCAGCTTATTTTGAACTCGGGATCGGAACTTGACCTGATTTTCAAAAAAAGGCTCGGGATTTGACCCGGGTTGTCACATATGGTATCAGAGCCAGGTTCTTGAAAGCTTGACTTATTAAGTTGCCGGATGTGGGGACACGAAGGTTGGTGGTTGTTGCCCAGTAAGATACAATTGTTTAAGGGGGTTGGATACAGTTGTATGAATGTTTCGAACAAGTATGAAAATATAACAGTTTGTTTATATTTCTGATAAAAATTGTTACAAACTCTCTCAAGAAATACTGATGTTCTTAAGAGCTGCTAGGTTGTACAATACTCGAGCTAATCACTTTTACGCGATGATCTAAACTATGTTTATATAACACACAGCTACAAAATCAATTCTAAGATATGTTCTATCAAATACTAACAGAAAACAATACATATCTTGAACTGAATATTCAAAGTCCTATAACTCAGGCGCTAATGATAAACTATCCCTCATTTTAAGGAACAAAATCAATCTTTAGTAACTGACTGCATCAAAATACTGATGTTTCTCAAATACTGATAATAAGCCAAACACTGATGAGTTGTCAAATACTGACAGTGAGCTAAACACTGATGGCCTATCAAATACTGATAACATCAAACAACAATCGAATCCCGAGCATCTCCTGATCATTGAGAATCATCATCTAACAATCTCCCCCAATTTATGCTTTGTGAAATAAAGCAGAAATTCCATTCTCAATGATGCCAAAACAATCTACAAAATGTATAAGGAACACAAAAGACTTTAGAAACTGATCCTGAATCTTAAGATAAAAGATATTTGCTTCTAGGAACTTCTTTAGTCTCTCTTCTTCCTTTTCTTGTAGGACTTTGATAAGCTTTTCTTTTAACTTCCTCTTTTCTTCAGTATCATCCCCCAGCTGATATATGGCTGATCTCAACTTAGAGATAGGACTTATACTTAAATCAAGATCACCAATCAACATGTGGCTATATCCAAAATCTTCATGATCAGGACTAAAAGATAGTTGAGGAGTATTAAGAAATGTCTTTATGATAGCAACTCCCTTTTTCATTTCTACCTCCTGCCCAAGGTAGTTTCTGTACGTAGGAATGTACTCGCCAATGTACTTACCATTCCTGTTCATAGTTCTTCTTCTGATAGCATCCAATATCATAGAAGACCAATTCTTGGTGACTTTATTCTCAATTCTGAGAAGATAGTGAACATACTTCGGCTCAGTCACAGACTTCATTAAGAGTTGCTGTATTGTCAACTCTTTCACTGCACCACTTTTCATAAAATATAGAATCTTCTCCTTAACTTCAGTACCATCAAAATTATTAAGAACAATCTTTACAGCTTCAAGCCTTTTAAGGTGTGAAGGAGAGACACTTTCACCATCCTTATTTGTCAGAGAATTTTTATCAAGAAATTCAGATTTCAGCATCTCCATTTCAGAGTGACCAACACCTCCTCTTGTATGAGATTTTACCAGCTTCATCTTCTGATAATATTCTACCCAGTTAGGTATTTTTATAGATTCTTCAATATCTTCCTCTTCAGTGTCCATATTCTTAGATATAGAGCTCCTTATACCTCCAAAAACAAAGTCAATGTGTTTGAAACCTTTAGAATATTTAAAAGTATTAATATGCTTCCATTTCTTGTCCTTTTCTCTGTAGAAGCATAACTTGTAGGTAACACATGAACTCGTCTTCTTTTATCATGCCATGTATGTTTATCAGAATTCAGAACATTCTGCAAATAAACATCATTTGCTAAATCTGCATTTCTTCTGACAGCTTCTTCTTCTTCATCTACTTCTGAATTATGAGTCAACTACAGTAGTAAGAACCACCTGACTAATTGACTTGAATAAATCTTCATCAGTATCAGAAATAGCTTTTAGTTTCTCAACATCAGAGTTTATATTTACATCAGTATCTGTATCAGTATTTCCCTTATCAACTTGAGCAATGTCAGTGGTTGATCTTTTCTTTCTTTCAACATCACCAGTAGATCTCTCATGTCCAGCAGGAGTAAGTCTAGAAGTTGGTTGTTTAAGCTGAGCATCAGAGATAACTGTAGTATCAGGAACTGGATTGTCACCACCATCATCACCATCAGTATTTGTAGCTTGAGCAGCCTCATCAGCAAATACTGACACAGGATCAACTGGAAGAGCTTCAGAGATTGTAACTTGAGCTGCTCCTTCCACAGTAGAATGTACTGTTCCAGTTGGATCTAGCACCANATGTAGATTTTATCATCTTGTCTTCTTCATCATTTGCTAATGAAGGTTCTTGTGGGACAGGAAGTCCTGAGAGTGCTGCATCCCTTTGAGACACAGGTTCTTGTGGGTCTCCTCCTCTTCCGAAGATTGAGGATCTTCAGGAATCTCAGACAGCTTTACTCCAGCAAACTTCTTGGATCTAGATTTGAAGCTTGGTGCCTAGAAATCAGCTGTGGCAGTTGAGCTCCCATTATCAGCATTTGTAGAGATGTCTTCTTCAACCCTTTGAGCTGAAGGTTCTTGTGGAACTGGATCAGTAGTAGTAGTAGCTGCTACATCACTT
>PHNY01010397.1:736-15449 GCA_003724115.2 Anethum foeniculum
ATTTTAACATCGGTTTTTAACCGATGTTGTATGCAATATTTCCAGTAGTGTTAAGGTTTATGTTCAAATTAGCATGACTAATTAATATATAATGTATGCCATTTTTTACGTTTTTTAGTATGTTGATTAGATTGTTGATTAGGGATTTTATGTTCAAATTGGTATGAGTAGTTTATATGTATGTGTATATATATATATAATACTTACAATCTTCTTTTTATTGAGATGGATGCTCAAAAATACCATTTTACATGTTTTTCGAAACTTATCTCTCCTGGTGATAATCCACTGTGCACTAAATTGGTATAGTAATTAATATATAATGTATGTATATATTTAATAGTTCTATACTACAAGATAGATATGCATGATATGTTATGCTGTGCCGATACCGCCGCCGATTTTCAAGGCTTTTGGAGCCGAGATGCTAGAGAGAATTATTCTTGAGCTTCCTAATGATCAAAAGACCCGTGTGAGATTCGATCAGAAAAATGGAACTTTTAAAAATGTGAATGTATTCTTCACGAAATTCCAAATAAAATATGGTATAGCTGCAATGTTTACCTATAAGGGCAACATGCTCTTTCTGGTTAACGTCATGGATGAATATGCTATAGAGATTGAGTATGATCCTCCGACCTATGATAATTAATAATTGCTTTTTAATTAGTAATTACTCCCTCTGTCCATTTCAATTCTTATCATTTTCTATTTTGGGATGTCCCATCCAATTTTTTACATTTCAAAGCTTTCCTAAAATAGTAAAGTTTTAATAATTTAAAAACTTTAATGGACCCACTTTTTCCCACTAACTTTCACTATTTTTCTAATCAATTACTTAAATATTAATAGGTCCCACCACTTTACCCTCTTTTCTTACACTTTCTAATACTTTACTATTATTTCTTGGTCTCCGTGTCCAATCCAAATGATAAGAAATCACTTGGACGGAGGGAGTATTTGTTTAATAATTTATAGTTTGTTAATTAGTAATTGTTTTTTTGTTTTAAGATAAACTTACGATGGTTGGATGTAAGGTGTTTCACTATGTCAGATAGTAAGTTCAAATTCACATAGTACGTTTAATGTATTATACACGATTTATATGTGTTTTATATGGAACTTGTTACGTGCTTCAAATACAGGCCTTGACCCCCATTTTTTCTATAGGTTTGGTCATCTTTTACCTCGAGTAATTACCGTTAATTTACCAAATGGCCAAACCTTCGCTGGATCTTACTCACCTCTGGCGAAAATTGTTGGCTTGAGGATTTTTCAGGAAGGAGAGGCTATAGTGCTTACTTATTGTGGTGATGGGCGATCTGATGCAATTATATTTTGTCCTGATACAATAGAAAAATCACATTCTACGGGTATAAATATTTATGTCTTATGTATCCCCTCCTTTTTAATTGGAAATGCTTTTATTTTTTGTTTATAATAATAAATTTAATTTTGTAAGTTCTACGAGCGGACTATCTAATGGTCATTAAGATAACAATTCAAAATTCCCATTTGCGAGATTATTGTTATGGCATTATAAGTGTTTTGGAATTTTAACTATTTTGGTAGATAAAAATTCAAAATTCCCATTTTGCATAATTTTTAATCATATGAGTCACCGATTTTATGTGTAGGACATCCCACGCGAGTTAACATCAGTCACCGATTTATAGAGTCATGACAATGTCTTACAAATCAGCTACGGTGAAGATATTTGGAACTTGACAATTAAAAAGAGGACCTAAAACTGTACAAGAATTCATGATAAACGTTGGATAGATTTCTCACAATCATTACGCTTGAAGACCGAAGAGTTTTAATTTTTAATATGGGGGATTGCCTTACATTTTAATTTGGTCCTTGTACCGAAAGTATAGATTATTGGTTTCTCGAATTTAGTGATTGTGATATATTTTTATGATGGTTTATGGTTTAAACATTTTTCTTGTTATGGACAATCAGTCACAGGTTGTTACTGAATGTGATTAGAATGGTGGTTCATGGTTTTATGATCAAATGGTGGTTTCTCAAATTAGTTTATTCGTTGCATTATTAGAATATGTGATTGCGGATGCATATTTGTTGTTATTCACTTTGATTAGAATATGTGATTGCGGATGATATTAGAATATGGTTTTATCAAATGCTTGGATGTTCTGCAGACATGGGAATAGAATACTGCAGTTTGCTGCAATTTTTCTTGTTGCCAAACCCAGAAAACCGACCGAACAAACATATAACCAATCGTTTATTACGTAGACCCATAACCGACCATATTCAACGTAAAACCGACCATTGCCTGCACAATGTGGTCGTTTACGACGTGGTCAGTTATAAATGTTTACCTTGTTCTCTGCTCTAAAACCGACCACTGGTGTCTGTTGACTTTGATCGGTTATGTTGTTAGTCAAAGAAGAAACGTCATCGTTCTACTAACCCATAAAATAAAAGGTAATTCACGTATTTTTTATTTACTTTTCTTGCAGAAAACATAATCGACCATCCAGTGGCGGTCGATTTTACCTTTGCCATGTCAGCTTCATAACCGGCCATCCAACGACGGTCGGTTTTACTTTTGCCACGTCAGCTAAAGCTTTGTCACTTTTCTTTTCATAACTGTCATAACTGACTGTGTTACTACCGGTCGGTTTTATTAGCCCAAATTCTGAGTCGGTCGGTTTTAGGTGGTCGGTTTAAACCCTTTTTCCTGCGGTGGTGGGATGGATTTACAACCTAACACAGTGATGCTTTCTTCTAGGATTATCAATCTATATAATTTTTTTTTTTTAAAAAAAGAGTTCATTCATATATATAAGAGGACTGTTGTTAATGTATATACTACTTAAATATATATCAACTGGTTAAATACAAAAACGGAGAATGCATTCAATCAAATGCCTGGAAGGACTTGTTTTATTACTGGGGAAAGCAATACATAGATAAATAAAAGATAGACCCAAACAGCTGATCCTACAAAATAGGACATAACTACAGCTATCTCCTAAACACTCTCTACCACTACTTAACTTATTCTTTGCTCCTACAATATCGACTAATAAACAGCTGACCAGCTCTGTCAACTAACAAGCTAGACCGACGTTAATAAATTCAATTAAATAAAAATAAACTTGTTTGAGATTACAATTCCAACAATATACTATCATTAATAGCTCATGTGGCCAAATCGGGAAGATAGAACTTTTCGCATTTACGAGAACCATTCAATATGTTGGCCTTTGATGCATCTGAGGACCCAAAATTCAATTCCACGTTTTCGCAATTATATACCCCCAAGTAGGGATCGTACCGGTTTGTTCCCCAGAAACCTCTGTAGGTCTTTTTCACCAGAGCAGAAAACTCAACACTAAATATTAGAGTGCCAGTGAAGTTCCGACCGTGGGCAATGTGGCTGATCATGGAATCATCAATGTAACCTGACAGTCGTGAAAAAAACTCTCCGCCAACGTGCATGGGAGGATCCTTTGGACTCATATCAAACGACATAAGATTTGTCACCCCCACTATCTTGTCATCATAATATATCAAGACTTTGATATTAGAAAACTCGAAGTATCCATGCCTATCCACGGTTATACAACTCATCTGAACGTTCCAGTCTGCTGAAATCTGGTTGGGACGAGATGAGAGATTAAAGTTTGAGACTTTTAATGAATCAAGTTCAAGTCTTGGAGCTTTAACATTCGACATGAACGCCGACAGAGCTAAAAAAATTGAAGGTGACATAAGTAATAATATCACAAAGCATATGATACATGGCACTATTAATGCTGTCTTGAAGGTATCATAACCGGTATCATCAGTTGTTTGGCGGATGGGAGCGACGTACATAACGGGTTCAGGGTGGACTTCAGCCATTCTTGAATCAAGAGTGATCAGTATCTAGGTCTTTTGTATACGGAAAGGAAAAGAGGTCAAATCCAAATGAGAAAAGATTTTGGGGACGGGATGATATAAAATAAGATAAAAGAAACCCTAATTGAATTCGACTAAGCAGGTAATTCTACGGTAGACGTACCTGACCACGTAATAATCTACATTTTAATTTTATGGCAATTTTTTTAAAGAAATTAAAATTGTATTTTTTTATAAACTTATTAATATAAATATTCATTTTAATATATTATTGATGGAATTCAAACTTTAAAATTTTGAAGAAGTAATTCATCTAATTGAATTATTTTATGTAAAATAGTCCCTTATATTGAATTTAACATTTTTGATCTAATTTAACATTTTTGATCTATTTTATTTGTAATATTTTATTTTATTCTATCTTTACTCTTATTCTTATTACAATCGTAATATTTATATCATGCAATACAGATGAATAAAACCTAAAATAATTTAGACTTTAAAAGGTAACTTTTGTATTTTGGTTCTATCTTGAAATCTAAAATTAGATTTGCACGACTTTACAAAATAGGTGAAATTAAATAACTAGTTTAATTTTAATAATGATTTAGCAAATACTATTCAACTAAAACTAATTATGCACAATTGAATAGCCTAAGTGGTTAAGGGGCTTATCATCTGTCGTCCCAGGTAGTGGGTTCGACTCTGGCTCACCACGAAAATTTTTTAGAACTTATAGTACGGCTATAAGTCATATTAGTCAAAAAAAATTAGTTATTCAAAAATTGTAAAGGAGAAAAAAAGTTAAAATTATTTATATTATGAACTCTATTCAATTTAGAAACTTAACTTTGATAACTTATATAGTACACCATTTACTATTTAAATGTTATTCTACTAACAATAAAAAATATTTTGAAATATTAAATTTAGCATTCTTATCCGTACATATCGGTGAGGTACCAATCTTAACACCTAATCACATTTTTAAAATAAAGAAATGAATATCAAACATTTCATATGAAAAGCAAGAAATATTTTTTCATAAGTATTTTGTGTATACTGCATGAAAGGATTAATTATAAAGATACATGTCACATTTCTAGGATGTTCAAGAGTCATCGGTATATTTAATTGTAATATTGTTGTAACGGGATGTTAATATATTACATTTATAATTTAGTACTGCGCTTTTATAAAAGGTATAAAATTTATTTCTATGTAAGACGATTACGTATTCGTACATATTCTACTATTTACGGTGCAAATGGAACTCATAATATATTATTTAGTTCAGTAGTGATTTAACAATTATTATTCAACTAAAGCTACCCATAAATTGAAAAGAAAAAAATTATTTATTTTTATATTGAGCATGCTATTCAATTTAGAAAATCTATTAATACTTGATTTAAATTATTACCACACGCTCTGTACTACCAACCAAATATACCTCTAAATTGAATCCAAAAGTTTTAAAAATATCTATTAGAAGTTCTAACAGTTTTTATTATATTGTTCTTTACAAAAATTTAGGATAAAAATTAAGCTTATTATATATAAAGATGTTATTTCTCTTCGCTGTATTTATGTTTTCCAAACAATACAAGAAAAATCGATTCAAACGACATCGAAAAGACAATGCTTGATCATACAAGCGTTGTCTAATTTTTTAACACAACTGTTTCATTTTACCCTAAAAAATTATATTGTAACATCTCGATATTTTTATGATTATTTTTAGTTAGATTATTTGATTTCATTTGTTTAATAATATTAGTGCATCATAACTAAAATTGATTTGTGTACATTTATTTGCATTTTTATAATCAGGATATTGTTTTAAGAGTAATAGTTTATTCCATTTTTCAGAAAAAAAAAAGATATCAGTTTAATTAAAAAATGAGGGTTTTAAAAGAATAATAGAAACAAAAAAAAGAATAAGATATAGGATTTTAGAAAGAAAAAAAAGGAACAATTTGGGTTTCTTCAAAAAAAAAAAGGCATAGGTTACTTTTATCAAAGGACGAGGAGAAGAGACAAAGAAATGGAGAGAGAAGACACAAGAGATGGAGAAAAAGATGAGTAGCAAAATCTTGTCGGATGTTATGAATTTGGAGTTTAAAGAATTAGAGTACTTATGTTTGGGCATTCTCATTCGTTAGCATTCTTAATTGCTGAATTCGAGGTAGGCGTATCTTTTTCCTACACTATGTATATGTATCATTATTCAAAATTCGTATATATGATTCCTAGTAATTCTGATGTCTCGTAAAATTCGTATCTAATTATATATCGGAATTCTATGGTTTTGGACTCCTTGGAAAGATATTCCATTTATCTACGACTTTTGTACTTTGTTTTTTTCTTAATTCAGCTCAAAAATGTGTCAAAATCTGTTGTTTGTATAATCTGTTGCGTAAATTTATGTCACAACGTTCCAAATTTGTATACTCATAGTAAATTGAATATTTGTTCAAATCTTATGAGCAATACCATTTTGAAAAGCTCTTTTCGAGCCCTACTTTTGTTGTTTAATTTCCTTCGCCATATTCCGTGATCTCGATATCCTAAATAGCAAATTTCCGAACTGATCAGGGGCTAATTCTGCTCAGGCAGCCCGTATTGTTTTGTTTTATGCATTCGTTACTTATTCATTTTTGACGAGTCTTACCATTATGGAAAGGTCTCGAAACCGCCTACAAATTTCGTGTTTCGTACTTTTTCATTTGATTTCATCTTTACACGGTAAATGGGCTTTCTTTACAACTGATCAGGTTTGACTTTATCATAATTAGTGTTTTTGTACGATTTTTGGTTTATGATATTGGATTAACATGTTTTGAGGTTATTTTGATATTTGTATATAATACTGGATACGTGTTATTTGATTATATGTTTTAAGTTATTTATAATATATGTACGATTTGGGAGATATTTGATATTTGGTTAGCATTGTGCTTAATGTCGTGCAAGCCCCTGTAAGATTTTAATTTTGGGTAGCATTGTGCAAACCCTTGTAAGATTTTGATTTCGGGTAGTATTGTGCTTATTATCGTGCAAGCCCCTGTAAGATATTGGGTAACATTTACTTTATGCTATGCAAGCCCCTGTACATTTTGACGACTATATATTTATGGAAATCCGAAAATGTAGGATATCCAGTAAGTGTAAGATCATCTCCCACGTAAGTTATTTTGAGCATTATTTGTAAGTGTATGATTATGATTAAGAGTATGATTACAGTTTATCATTTATGATTTTGATTATTTTATTTGTGATTATTATGTGTAAGTGATAAGAATATTTTTTAGAGTATGATAAGTTTTGGGTGGAAACATTTATTTTTATTTTGTGAGTTGAGTTGGGTATTCATTTTTTTGTATATTGTCTCATTCACTATTTTTATTGTTCTTCATTGAGTGAGTTGAGTTGGGTATTCATTTTTGTGTATATTGTCTCATTCACTATTTTTATTGTTCTTCATTCAGATATTCGGTTGTGTCTTAGCCTCGTCATTTTTAATCTTTTCAGTTATGCGTTGTTTTATATCCGTATGAGCCTTTCGCTCACTGTCGGTCAATTGTTCTCTTTATTTTCCTCCGGCAGGTTATCGTTAATAGGTAGGCTTATTTTGGAAAGAGTGCGAGTTTCAGACTTTGAGAAATTTAGTCTTTTCCTAGATTTATGTTAGAGTTTTTGCTCATTGCCGGTCCATTGTTCCCTTTATTTTTCTCCGGCAGGTTATAGTTAATAGGTGGGCTTCTTTTAAGAAGAGTGCGAGTTTCAGACTTTGAGAAGTTTTGTCTCTTCATAGAGTTATGTTAGAGTTTGTTGGTGTTGCTGGACAATTTAATTGTATTTTAATTCAAGAATTGTAAGTTTTATGACTTTTGGGAAGTTGTAAAGTTGTATAGAATTTTAGTGCAGTTTGATTAATAGAATTTGGATTTAGTTATTATTTCGAGGCACCTCATTTCTTGGGTTGTTAAACTATTGGTTTTTGTAAAGTAGTTCAGAGGTTTACTTTTGGTTTAGCCCAAACCCGTAACCTATACTATTAATTTTGTTTCAGTCCATTAAGCCAATATTATTTGGTCTTAATAAAGTTGTGAATTCGTTTATTTTGTTTTAGTTCAAACCCTGATATATAATAATTTTATTCTAACCTGCTACGCCTATTGCACCGATCAATGGATTATCTTTGATTTGATTTTAATAAAGTATAATATTGATAGATAAAAAATAATTCAATATGGGTAATTAAGTAAAAACAAAATATAAGGGTAATTAAGTAAAATCATCAGTACCAAAAAACAGGTATTGTACCAAACTTTCAATGTTTCGTCTATTTTAACCCGCTAGGCCCATTGTACCGATCAACGGATTATTCTTGGTTTGATTTTAATGAAGTATATAATATAGATAGATAAAAAATAATTAAATAAGGGTAATTAAGTTAAAACAAAATATAAGGATAATTAAGTAAAATCACTAGTACCAAAAAACAGGTATCATACCAAATTTTCAATGTTTTGTCTATTATAATATAGCATAGATTATAATATAGTACAAAAAAATTCAATCAATAAAATTATTGATTATTTTGATATTATAACACTACTATAAATCTTATCTACTTCTGATAATTTATTTCATATATAATATAAATTTATTATATAAATTATAACACTACTATATTATGAATGAGTGCGGGAAGACTCTAATCTCGGACCATGTCCTGATCCTAGAATTGTTTATAAAGTTTTCCAATTCCCCGCCTCGTGAAACCTAAATCTATACTAAACTATGATAACCGACAGGTAAGTTTGGTTCAACTCCCTACTTTTGGTTATCCCATCTTTGCTTATTCGTTTTAATTAGATCTATCAAATCAAATAACCAGAACCGTTAGATCGAAATATTAAAAATAGAGTAAAGTGCACTATGTATATGCATATTTCATGGATCAGACCACTTGGGATACTATAATTAAAAAACTCTAAAAAAACTCTCATTTTGTGTACTTTTTCAAACATTTTTAAGAAGTAGGTACTTCCGTCAAATGGGCCTAACCGTTAGTGGTTTTTTTTTTTTTTTTTTTTTTTTTTTGAAACTTGAACAAACAGGAAACAACTTTACAGCGGAAGGGGCAAGTCAGCCTCCACAGCACAACTCACTCTTCTAGGTAAATCCTCCTTCCAAAATCTAAAGGCTTGAAAATTCAAAGCCAGTTTAGCCCAATTATGAGCAGGACCATTTCCCTCTCTACCACTATGCAAGAAAGATCTGACATTAAAATTCTCAGTCTCTTTTAAAATATCATCAATGATGTTACCAAAGGAATGCATCTGCTTTTCTGTTTGATTTAACAATCGAATCACATTTAAACAATCTGATTCAAACAAAACATTATCGACTCTCAACTATCGAGCCAGCTTAACACCAAGGAGAAGAGCTTTTGATTCTGCAGCCTCAACTGAAATAGGAAGTTGTTTCCAGTCACATACTACCCCAATAGTTTCACCTAGCTCATTCTGACAAATAGCGCCCAAACCAACACATCTATTCAGACTATTAACAGCTGCATCACAATTATTTTATAACTTCCAGCACGTGGAGGAACCCATTTGCACGAGCTTTTAGCCCCCTTCCTTTGACTCGCTGATTGATGCTCCTTAAATTCTATAAGATAATAAATAACTCTTTCAACCAACTTGGCAATTTTGGAGATTCTTCCTTTATAAATAAAGGCATTTCTATCATTCCAAATCTCCCAACATAACATCAAAAAATGCTCAAAATCTCCTATATTCAATGTTCTTGCAACCAAAACTAAAAAATTCCCAGGATCCCAAACATCTTGATATTAATTTTATCATAATAACTTCATTTTTTCCACACTTTCCTAACTTCCGGACATGTCCATAAATAGTGTGAAACTAAGTTAGGAGCTAAACCACATCTAGGACACCTAGAATCTACATTAACTCCCCTTTTGGACAGATTATAAAACATAGGAGTCCAATTCATACATGTCTGCCACCCAAACATCTTAATTTTTGGTGGAATATTCAACCTCCATAGAATGTTCCACCACTTTCTATTATAATTGTTGTTTGATGTTTCAGCAATATCAAGACCTACCAGAGCTGTTCTATAACCACTTCTTACAATATATTTCACATCCTTACTATAACTCCACACAAGTTCATCAGCATTATCAAATGACCCCACCGGAACTTCCAGAATTTTATTTACATCCTCAGGAGCAAAGATTTGGTCAAGCACTTTGTTCCACTCTCCACTTGATAATCTAAAATCAGAAACAACAACATCATTAGACAGCATCGGAATTCTGTCTATACATGTCTAAAACAAATCCATACATAATAATTTTAATTTGGCGGATCAAATGGCGGCTGGGAGGAATAAGGTGGCCAGGAAATTAATGAACACGTCATCGTCATCTAATCTGAATTTTTCAGATTCCGGTGAGCCTGACAAGCCTTGTTAACAGTCAAAATCGATCGGTTTTGATTCGTTTTCAACTCGTTTCCACTCTAAACATCTACACAACTCGTATCCAACATCAAAATTAACAAACAAAAATATACGATGAACTGTAATCTGACTTTCACCAAAAACTACTTTAAACTCAGTAAAAATCATCACAAAGCCTTTCTAATTTAAGGTTCTTGACTTATTACCCTACTACCACATATACACACACCACAACATATACATATACATCTTCCCTACCCAAATTCACCCAATTTCTGATTCAGTTCGAATAACAGTATTACCAACACTTGATCTCGTCCACAAACCATATTTGAGTTCATAAGCATGAATCTATCAACCATTTATCGAACTCAAAAACTCACTGCAAATTTCCAAACAACCCTAAAACTATCCGTTCAAACTACCACACTTACCATACAAATCCAGAAATACATTCGGAACATATGCTTGATGGTAATAGAAAAGAGGATTCTCCAAGGCATTGATAGGTGGCAAATAGATGATTGACGGTAGTAACGATGGCTGTCGACGTTGTTTTTCTAGCGAATGCTATCCCATTTTATCCTTCAATTTTGCTGGCGATACAAGTATAAGAGTGAAGATAGAAAGCATCAAATTTGTTAATGGTAGTACTGTGAGTTTTGAGGTCTATTTAATTTAAAATTGGCGACTGGGGTGTAGGGTTTTCGATTTGGTAATTACCAATTATCATTTGAGCTTCAAACAAATATACGATTTGTTTGATTTTGATCAAGAGGCTGGAGCTGAAAATCAAATTAGCTCTTATACTTTTGATTTTGTAGTGAAAATTTTATCTCTATTTCTTCAAAATTTGACTTAAGAGCCTGTACAAGGATAGTATTGGAGTTGTTTCTATGTGTATATATTAGATAGCGTGTCACTGGTTTATAATTATACATTGACTAGAATACTTTCCCATTTGACGGAAGTACCCATTTTGTAAAAAAGTTTGCAAGTACACAAAGTGATAGTTTTTAAATTATAATATCTCAAGTGATTTGGCATGTGAAGTATGCATACACGTGCACTTTACTTTTAAAAATATATACTTTTAAAATTTTGAGCTTTGAATCCCGTCCATAACATGTTAAATTAAACATTTCTATAATTATTTTTAATATACAAACAAAAGTTAATGGTTCATATCTCAGATATGAACAACATATTATCTTATGTCAAGTAATCTTTATAAAAAATAAATTGGGTTATAAGTTTATATTAATTAATTTTTAGTATTTATTACTAACAATAAAATTTTATTAAAGTTATAAAGAATACAAATGAAAAATAAAAAAAATTAATTAAAAATCGTGCATCCCACCGGTTGTGAAGCTAATATATTTTAATACCGAGGGTAAGGGGAAGCGACCCTATACCGAGCTTCATATTAAATAATCAGTAGCTCTAAAATTTTAAAGTGCTAGATGAAAGTCCAATCATAATTTTATACTCCCTCCGTCTCACATAGTCTCTTTTGAGAGATTTTTTTTTCCATAATACATGTCCGCTTTTAAGTTCCAATGCAAATTTATTCATAATATTTCAAAATTACCCTTCTTCAAAGTTGTATAATAATTAATGAAAGAGGAATAAGAGTCTACATTCTTGCATTTATGATGGGTATAGGTGGAAATGTATCATTGAATTAATGTTTTCTTAATAAGCGTAAACAATTGAAAAAAGACTAGTATTATGGGAGGGAGAATGTATTTTTGAACAGTTTCATATCTAATTTTAGATATACTTACTTGATTAGTTTATAAAATAGGGATAATTTTTAAAAATTTATGTCATTGTATTGCTTATTTACATATTTGTAATGAAACATCATTTCCAATTTATTTATTTTTTAGATTCGATTCCAATTTCATTATGAAATAGTACGTGTAGTTGATTTTCTGCGTCCCAATAGATTGTTAACATTTGAAAGGATCGACACGCATTTTGTGGAATTTATAAAGTATAGTTTCAAAACTATTTTTAAAATATTCAATTTTTTAATAAAAAATTAATCATTACATTTAAACAGCCACAGCAGCAATATTCATAAAGGATCGAATTTACGAAGCTTGAGTTCTTTTTGAGTAGTAAAATGGCTTTACAACATTCACCTTCTTTGAAAGTTTAACTTCCCAATACAATATGCGAATATCAAAGCAAAGGTAATCGGGTATAACATCAAAATTACACCAACCATAGGTAAACGATCACGGTGAAATCCAAAGTAATCCTCTACAAAGGCTGCAACTGTTTTCTTTTCTCCAAATACCATAATCTCCTTCTCTACATCTCCATATTGAGAGGAGAGCATGCTATTCAATGTCCATGATGAGGGTGTGAGGTAATATAACCATAGCCACCACTTGGGAATTTGCTGTAGAAAAGAAAAAAAATATTAACAATCGTATTCTCGTTAAAATAAATATGTAACTGATGACTAAAATGGAAATAAAGCTTACTGGTTGAGGAATGATAAATCCTGAGAAAAGGTTGAAAACAGTGTTAAAAGAAGACTGTATAATCACAGCTGCCGGATACGTAGGCATGAATGAAACAATCATCATCCCCATATATGTGAAATACAACAATGTGCAGAACATGGAGTATAAATACCAAAACACCTTGTAAGAAGTCCAAGAATATCCAATCATAGGATAGGTAATCATCACATATGCAAGTGACTGTGCAAGTACATAAGGTACCTCAATTATCACCTACAAGTGAAGCACATACTCAGTAAGTCAAACAATATTTCCTTTACGAATTCTAATATAACCATTATACCTGTGCAAGTGCATAAGCCCATGGTGCATAAGTCCCCGCAAATCTTTCCCTATACAAAACATTTCGTTCTGTTGTAACGTATGGTTTCACTGAGGAGGCATTATTCATGCCAGAAAATATAGTTGTTGAAAACATGGAACCAAAAATGCTGAACAGATTTTGTTGATTATCTCTGTAAAACAAATATGAGATCAGTGTTAGCTATCTTAACAAAGTCATTAAAATGACAAGAAAAAGTGTAGCTTAAGAAAGATAGAAACTAGAGATTTTTTAGGTGGTTAGATGCAATTTTTTTTCAAAGTGATGAGATTAATGTACTTACAGTTTCTGCCCTTGATCCCAAAAGAGAAACCCAAAAACAAAAGACGAGAATATCATATGCCTTAAACGATTGAAATTGTACGAAGGACTTCTCCAGTAAGACAAATGGTGTTTCCATAGGCAGGACCTAAATTGCCCAATACCATTTTGTGCAAAACGAGTGGCAAAATACAACTTCTGGGAACCTGGAGGAGGAATGCTCAACATCTGGACTATCTCTTCATTGCTTCTATGATTACAATGAAACCAAACAAGGAGTTAGACACAAGTGAGCAGCATATATTGGGTAACCAACTTACCTCAAAACATCAAGATGTTTGGTGGTAGGACCCAATAGGTATGTCATATTGTCACATTTTGTATATTGGGTGTTTGAAAGAGAGAAGTGACCGAAGAAAAGAGTGTGTGTTTGTGTGTGTGTGTGTGTGGGCGCGCTGCACTACTGCATAAAACAATGAAGAGCATGAGCGCTTTAAATAGGAAAACAATTTTCTCCTTGGATCAAAAAATTTGATGTCATGCTTGTGCTGCACATCTTAAGACAGGTTTGTTAACACATGCCCTTTGCATACATAGTTGAATCAAGCAAGTTTGTGGTAAATGTTTCGGAGTCATGATTAATTAATCTAAAGAAATGCTACAACCTATACTCACTTGTGCAAGGCAGAACTCTCATATATGTGTGCAAAATCTAGGCCAAGCTCAGCTTCCGCAGATAAAGAGGTGACCTCTAGCATCCATGTTGCTGGATTGTAATTATTTTTGATCTTTGGTACTCCTGAGATGCTCTGGTATAGCGAAGAAGAGTATAAATATAAACATTAAGAGTGCAACACGTATTATGAATACTGAGCACACAACACTAATCAGAATATACATATAGATATATTATTACACTCCAGGAAAACTAACCTCAAAGTATTCTGTGATTCTACTTGAATGCAGACCCAATGGTCCTGAGTAAATAATGCGTCCACCAGATTTTAACAGAATCAACTGCATGTCGAGAGGCAACATTATGATATTTGTCTTATTTAAATTCAAGATTCTTAACACCGTGTCTCTTCGAACTATATAATGTATAACTAGATCATTACAAACATTTGAATTTTGTAACATGGTGTTTATGTCACTAGTTATTTGTAAAATCTTTCTTCAAACCGCCATCCCCCCCCCCCCCCCCCCC
>PHNY01010397.1:23626-33690 GCA_003724115.2 Anethum foeniculum
CATCATCTTACAAATTTTATTATAAATGCATGAATATTTTGTCAGTGAGCTCACGCTTAATTTATGTTGTTATATCTCATTTATGTCTGATGGTGTATTGGCAGCTAGCTAACATTATACTAAGCAGATTCTTTTATCACTTATGATCAAAAGTTAAGAATCATAATTTTAAAAATTCAAGGATATGGGGCCAAAATGTCAAAAACACAGAACAGCAGAGGAGTTCACAGATAAAAAATATATTGAGAAGTCCTGTATCGGATATATATCTACACCTTTCACTAAGATACATAAAATGTTTGCATTCATCTTACCTGAGCATGCATATATACAGGACAAGAATGCAGTAATAAAGTACTTACACTATTGGCAACATTACCCTATAAACTAATCGAGCAACAACTTGATGTTTGAATGTTACTTTGATTCCTAAATACTTTTAGTAAATAATTCTAGTTTTCATTATATTATTATAGTAAGTTAAAGAGCATGAGGAAAACACTGAACGCTCAAAGCTGAAGTCTAATATTTCTTTAAATAATTTGGTGATTGTTTATTACCACCTAACATTGAGTACAACAACTACTTTGTTGCATCTGGAAGACATCTTGTCAGGAACCTATGGACTACATGGTTTGATTTTACAAATTTTATGATTTTCAACTATGGACTATTAATCTGGAAGACATCTTGTCAGGAGCCTATGAACTACTTTGTTCATTTTGTTCTTGCAACTCGGGCATGTGCGAGGAAGTTTACAACTAGTCCAGATGCTTTTATGTTCTGGAAAGAAGAAGAGCTTGCAGTAGGTCCTGAAATGTCAAAGATCATAGCAACTCAGCAATGCATAAATGCTTTACTCAAGGCTTCTTTCTGTATACTTAGATTTAGACCAAGACAAACATTAAAATGAAAATCACAAAAAAAGAACTATGTACCTTCTTTCTACAGTCAGAAACAATACAACAGTGATGAACTTTTTAGGAGATAACTTCCCAGATCGCTGGGATTCTGCTTATCTGCTAAAAAACAAGATATATGGTACCTATTACATTAACAAAGAAGCTTCTTTATATACACATGAATTAGGGAAACGGGGACTAATCGTGCACACAAGCTTCTTTGCGAGGTAAACTCTGAACTCAAAAGATGGTAAATTTGCTAGTTTATTCACATGTAAATAGATGGTGACTGTTTACATACGATACATGAACGTCGGTCTCAAGGGAGAACAACTATTACCATGAGAACCAAGATTAAAAGCAGATGCTAGCAAAAGCTATCACTACATTTCTACAGGTAAAATATTATTGTTTCTCTTTTATTCAATAGTTCAATTATCAATTAACTTTAAAAGGTATCGTTCAAAATTTCTTAAATTTCAATCCAAAATTCTAAAACAGAATCCTACATATTTTTATAAAATACTTAAACTAACAAACAAATTGATATATCAGCTCAACTAAATTTAACCCTGCTCAGGCACGCCATATACGTTTTGAATAAAATCAGTAAATTTCCAGTCCGTTGTCTGTAAATTCATCATGAACATTTTCTTTGGCCATATATCAGCTTTCGCAATAAGAATGGTTTAAAATATCTACTTGTTTCATATCTCACCCTCCTGGATAGTGACAATTATCCTAACATGTACCTCAAAAGAAATGCACGTCTACTTTAAACTTTTTCGCTTTGAGATGCCTAGGAGAATGTAGAGAATTTTTAGACAAAATATCAGAAAAGAAGAGAGAAAGACAGAAGCTACCTTGTGTAATAATGTGGTTAAAAGAAATGTGGTATTTACAGAGCAGATCATATTTGACATTGGGATTCTTCGTTTTTGGCATTCACCTACGGCGCCGACGTAGTCGTCAGCGTGGACAGTGTACATTATCAGTATATTTGCAGATTGTATCCTGTGCCAGCAAGAAACGACGGAGACAGTCAGTGTTTCCGCTAGATCATTTCTAAACAGCAACTGACATCACCAATCACCATTCATGACAGACTTTGCATCCCGTGTTGGCAAGTATCGGTGGGAGGCTGGCAAGAATATAGGACACTGCTGGCAAGTGATGATAGAATGTTGCTGAAGAGAGATTACTAGTGAACTCGTGAAACTAGCACTAGTGGAGATGACATCACACACCTAAGAACTCTGGAAATTAACTAGCAAATGGGAAGAGGATACCTCGAAAAAAAACCCGAAACTAGGTGACCAGCACCAAGCTACTGGCGATTGGACTTTTTATGTGATCAAAGAGGAGATGCTCTCCTTCTACACCCTGCTAATTTAGAAGTATTAAAGTAGGTCGTATCACGCAGACCAAACCAGGCTATATATGTACTGCAGAATCTGAAATTTTCTTAGCTATTTTCACTGATCTCAAGCCAAGGCATACGAAACTGATGAGCTTAGATTCAAGTTTTCTCCAATTGAGGCCTGCGAAACTAAAGAGTCGCCATGTCATTTTTCAGATAAAGTTCATAAGAAAGATGTATTGCAGTCTCACTTTTACTGGTCCTCTTCGTGTTGCCTACACGAGGATTCGGATTATCCAAGTGGTAAACAGGCATGCATAAACATCCATTCAGGACCTTTGGTAACCCATAGAATGAACAAGTGAAACCTCATTTGCATATAAAGAGAGTAGAATGATTTCAACCCGAAACACAACAAAAAAGCATGCATTTGAATTTACAACTTCACAGAATAAACAGTATATTAAAACTTTCAGCGAGATCAGAAAATGATGTATTAATATCAGAAGCAACGGCAGAAAGAAAGCTACGGATTCTAATTGTATGGCTTACCTTCAGATTTCCTATTACAAAATTCCAAACACTACAGTCACCACTCACCGTTAGTAATCAAACAGCAAAAACATGCCGAATATACATATAGATTTACACAGATCTCAGAATAAGATCCATCTAAGAATAACTTTCTAATTACTTTTTGTTTAGTAAATTAACTTTACAACATTCACCTCCTTTGAAAATTTAACTTCCCGATACAATATGCAAAAATTGAAGCAAAGATAACTGGGTATAACATTAAAATTACACCAACCATTGGCAAGTGATCATGGTGAAATCCAAAGTAATCCTTTACAAAGGCCGCTACTGTTTTCTTTTCGCCAAAGACCATTATCTCCTTCTCTACATCTCCATATTGAGAGGTGAGCATGCCATTCAAAGTCCAAGAAGTTGGTATGAGATAATAAAACCATAACCACCACTTGGGAATTTTCTGCAGGTAAAAAGAATTGTTGCTCACATTCTATGACATAATTGATGACCATATAAGTCAATGAAAAAGTAAAAAAAATAAGCTTACTGGTTGAGGAATAATAAACCCAGAGAACAGGTTAAACATAGTGTAGAAGGAAGACTGTAGAATTGCAGCTACTGGATATGTAGGCGTGAATGAAACAATCATCATTCCCATATACGTGAAATACAACAAAGTGCAGAACATGGAGTAGAAGTACCAAAACACCTTGTAAGCAGTCCAAGAATATCCAATCATTGGATATGTAATTAACACATATGCAACTGATTGCGCAAATAGATAAGGTACCTCAATTATCACCTAGATGAGAAGCACAATCAGTAAGTATAAATTGTGGATTTATCCTTTAATTAAAAGGTTTGTCAAAACTCAAACCACAAACTCTAATCTAACTCTTCTGAATTCTTTGTTATACCTGTGCAAGTGCATAAGCCCATGGAGCATACATCCCAGCAAATCTTTCCCGATACAAGACATTGCGTTCTGTTGAAATGTAGGGTAGAACTGAGGAGGCATTATTTATGCCAGAAAATATTGTAGCTGAAAACATTGAACCAAATATGCTAAACAAATTCTGTTGGTTTTCTCTGTAAAACAAATATATTATCAGTGTCAGTTATCATAATCAAGTCCTATGAAATTACAACATTGCAATATATATTAAGCAAGAGAGAAAGTATTAATATGACAGCCCTTAAATATAAAGTACTTACAATTTCTGCCCTTGATCCCAAAATAAAATCCCGAAAGTAACAGATGAGAAGATCATATGCATAAAACGATTGAAATTGTATGAAGGACTTCTCCAATACGATAAATGGTGTTTCCATAGGCAGGATTTAAACTGTCCAATACCATTTTGTGAAAAACGCGTGGAAAAATGCAACTCCTCGGAACCTGGAGGTGGAGTACTCAAGCTCATGACTAGCTCTTTAGTTCTCCTAAGGTCACATTGAAACAAAAGAAGAATCAGACACAAGTGAGCTGCAGATATGCTCCAAAGTAGTACAAACCATTTCCTAGACTATCTGGTTTCACCGTTATTATGATATAACAGTGAGAAAGAAATCATCTATTTGAAGATGCAATTACTTAAGCAAGAGCCTTGTATCAAGAATAGCAGAATTGAAATTTCTCTTTTCCAACTTATTAATGTGTGTCTGTTTTTAATAAGTCTTTATGGAAATCACACAATATAAAAATAGTATAGCTTAATAGTTAATACACAGTTTAAGCATATGCTTTGTTGGCTGACCAACTCACTCAAAACATTAAGGTATTATGAGAGGAAAGGGGGTAAGGCCTTTATGTTATTAACATCATGTACCTCTAAAACAATTTGAACTTCACACTCCTTGGACAAAATCACACCAAGCAAGCTTGTAGCAAAATTTTATGAGCCATAATAAATTAATCAAAAAAATGGTAGGATTGAAACTCACTCGTGCAAGATAGAACTCTCATAAACCTGAGCAAAATCTAGACCAAGTTCAGCTTCAGAAGATATAGAAGTGACCTCCAGCATCCATGTTGCTGGATTATAATTTTTTCTGATCTTTGGTACTCCTGAGATGCCCTGGTAGCAAAACAAAAAAAAAATAAACTGGAACATTGAGCCTGTATCATGTACATGAGTCGGCGCCAAACAACACTAGTAGGCAAGATAAGTATAATTACTGCGAGGAAAACTGACCTCAAAGTAATCAGTGATTCTACTTGAATGCAGACCTAATGGTCCAGAGTAGATGACACGCCCACCAGATTTCAACAAAATTAACTGCAAGGAGGCAACATTATTTCAAGTTTCTTGAATTTATGGAATTTCATTACTCCTATATTGCTTCCTTGTTATGTCTCAGATATGGTTATGCATTATGTAGAGAAAGTGGACACAGCGAACATCATGCATTGTTTATACGGAAATGCATGTTGGTGTATGTCTACAATTGGTCCAAATTTTGAATAAAAATTATGACAAGTCACCATAAACATCAAATTCTCAAACTATCGCAAAAATAATGTAGACATACACCAACATTCAAAGACATTGATGGTAACTGGAAAGGACAGTAAAGAAAACCACTATTGGTGAACATGTGCTTAAGTAACATGTGTTTTTCAGTGAGCACCAAGGGCTTCATAGGCCATTCAGACAAATCTTGATTTCATGGAGTTTAATTTCAATAAGATTCCATTACAAAAATTGTATCTCATAAAGTTCTCTCTAACATTTGGCCATTTTCTCCTACCTCGTCAAACGCTTCAAATATGTCAATACTCGGCTGATGAATGGTGCACACAATGGTTCTTCCAGTATCAACGACATTCTTTACAGCCCGCATAACAATAGCTGCTGCTCTTGCATCCAGTCCAGTAGTAGGTTCGTCCATGAAAATGATTGAGGGGTTAGAAACGAGCTCTACGGCTATAGTTAGACGCTTGCGTTGCTCAGTTGATAGACCACTAACACCTGGCATGCCAACTAAGGAATCTTTTATCTCATCTAGTTCAACAGTCTCCAGGACATCCCTCACGAAATCCTACAAATATATGAATGAAATTTAAGATGAGTTATATTTTAACAATAAAGTGAATAGTAGAACTGAACTTGACTTTAACACATAAAACATACAGATTTAGTTTTCGAATCAATCTGTGGATGAAGACGCAGCCAAGCAGAAAAGACCACCGATTCTTCTACAGTAACTTGTGGAGAGTGTATGTCAGATTGCTCACAGTATCCAGAGATTCTAGCAAATGTTTCTTGAACCTTAGGGTGTCCCCCGATCTTAATTTCTCCTTTAATGGTGCCACTGGTTTTTCTACCAGCAAGAACATCAAGAAGTGTTGTTTTACCAGCTCCACTGACACCCATCAATGCAGTAAGAACACCAGGCCTGAATGCGCCAGTAATGTCATAAAGAAGTTGGAGCTTTTTCTGACTGAATCCACGTTCAATCATTTCCTGTAACAGTAACAGAACAGATCCCATTAATCACCTGAACAACTCTAGAATACCACGCAGTCATGTAGAGATACAATCGATGCTTATTTCAATTATTACCAAAGGGGTGTCGACATAGTAGTGAACATTTTGGAACACAACACTAACAGGTATGAAAGGTAGAACCATTCTTCCTGTAAAATCATAAGCAGGAACTTATTATTGTTAAGAATATATTAAATAAATCTTTGAGGAGAAGATTCTAAACTACCTTTATTTTTGGTCTTCTCTTCAACAAATTCGGATTTTGTATTTTTTTCAGTTCCCTTTAGTTCTGACAGCTTTTCACTTGATATAATAGCACGAGAGCTAGGAGCTGTATAGATTTAAGGATTTGAAGAAAGCACAAAATACTGAATTCTCAACTTGATATAATATGAAGAAAGACTAACTTACCCTTTAAGAAACTTAAGGCCAAGATAAATCCAATGTTGAAAATCAATATAAGCCCAAATAAGGCACCAAGAGATACCCAAAGAAAGTACCCACTGAAGTCCAGTCCACGATCCACGAGAGTTTGATGCCCTATTGTTGTGTTCGTGGACAGCATCTACATAATAAAAGTGAATATTAGGAAATGACCGAGTAGCTCGCTGTTGAAGATTAATGTCTAACAACAGATATACACAGTGTTAATGCTCAATAAATTTACAAATCCTTCCATTAATATTCGTTTGATTTGAATGATCTGCATGGTATGAAAGAAGATGACCTTGTACACGTGTAAGGCCCAATTGCCCAAGTTTGACTCAGAATTTTGTCATGCATGAGAGGACATATTGAGTATGTATGTACAATAGAATAATTTAACATATAAACATGTAGGCAGTAAGCTCCTACGGTGATCTAATGTTTCTATGTGCACAGCTTGACGTACAATGACCTACAAACAGAATATTCCTGGTGTTACAAAGTAATCAATAGATCAAGTCAGGGTGGAGAAATAGATGTCCACTGTTAATACAAGAGATGTAGCACTTGAGAGACCTATTTTGTAATAAACAAAAATATTTATAGTATTACGAGTTCCCAGGGTTGTTTAGGTACCGAGGGGGTTTTTCAGACTATATTTCACCATGTAGTAAATGACAGTAACTATAGATAAGCAATCTTTAAGAGCACGAGCTGAACAAATATAATGAAAATTAATTAACAATTAAATCACTCACCTTTTGCCATCTTGGAGCATGAAACTCATTCAAAGTGAGGCCTATCTGACCATATGTTATTGGGGAAACCCAAAATCCCCACTTCAACCAAGGCGGCATTGAAGCTGCAACCCAAACCAAGTGCATGTATATTCAATTACTCCTTTTTCTATAAAAGAAATTGTCAAAACCTCACTTAAGAAAATAATAAAATATAAGAATTGCCAAACCCGTACGTCTTGGGATGATGAATCCACCAAATACTAATACACATAGTATTGAGACGCTACCAGCAGTTGTTGTGGCATTTGAAGTCCTACAGACAGAAGCCAAGAACCGGAACATAGAGATTGATGTCCAGTGCACAGCAAATAGCAGAAGTAACTGTTGGAAAAACCTATTGAAAATATGAGAGAAGTTGGTTTTAGATAAAAGTACAATGATCTAGCTTGAATAGTCAATAATGACATCTTGATGAATATAACAGCACTTATTCATAAGAAAAATCTGAGAATCCGAGAAAGAACTGTCTGGAACAATATGACTAGGAGCCTTGTCATGTGATACTCACCTCCCTGGTTCCGGGCTGTACCCAATGACGTAGTAGGTCAGAGACACCCAAACTAAAGATTCCAATATAGAAAGAGGAATCTTTAGAATGGCAGCTGGAATTGCATATGCCCATGCCGGGTAAAAAAACAATTCTCTCTGTTTGTAGAAAACTGAAAGTCGTGCTACAGTCAATGTTAATTCTGGAAATCCGTCAACTAAAAGAATAACAAGAGAGTAGAAGAGGGAACTCAGATATTGGTTTGCATGTGTAGCATCCACTTCCATCCGAGTTCGCAAAAATACAGTCATCGTGATAGAGGCAATTATAAAAAGCTGCACAGAAGATAATTTGAACATTAGAGTCAACTTATAAAACAATTTTTTTCTTACTGTTCAATAATTTGTAGGAAGTTATAAGATAAAACTCGCTCTTAAAAAGAAATTGTAGAAAATAACCTGAATTGTTTTGAATTTGTAAATGAACGAATTCCTCCTCATCAGAATAATTTCTCTTGACATGCAGGCTTTAAAAAGTGTCCATTTTGACAGAGAGTAAACTCTATGTGAAATAGATCTCTTATGATTTTCTGACTTCACAAATTCCTCAGACATCTCCTCATTCAGCTTCTTACCAAAATTAGACTCTTTAAACATTCTAGCTAGGGAATCGACAGAAACATAATGGTAACTTTGTTCAGTTCTGTAATAGTACTGCGCTTGATCTTTCATGGAGATAACCTTGCAGACAGAAAAAGATTTTGTTACTTCCAGCGCGGACTTAATTGACAGACGAACTAACATAATTAGTCAGCTAAAATTTTACCTCCTGTAGAAAGTCAGCTACTCCTTTCCTTTCGGGGCATCTAAACCCACATTCCTCCAAAAAATCTAAAATATGATTACGTGGTCCATGATACACAATCTTTCCTTCTGCCATCAATATGATGTCATCAAACATATCAAATGCTTCCGGTGCTGGCTGAAGAAGTGACACAACTATAGTTGCTTCTGTAATGTGAGCCAGTTGCCGGAGACATGAAACAATTTGATATGTAGTGGAGCTGTCTAAGCCATTTGATATTTCATCCATAAATAGAGCCTTCGTGGGGCCAACTATCATCTCCCCTAAAAATTATCAATTATATTATTTCTCACTGGGTATCCTGAACTAGAATGTACTTGCTTAATTCATGAAATTGATAGGAATTGAATAAAGTAAGGTAGTTTCATCTGCTGATGCTAAAACTGTAGTCAAACTACCTGTAGTCAATCTTTTCTTCTGACCACCAGATATGCCTCTTCTCATGGCATCTCCAACTAGTATGTCCGCACATAAGTCAAGGCCAAGAATCTACAAAACCATAAGCAAACAGGTAAATCAACAATGCCACGGGTAAATGAGACTCACATGTAATAAGAATAAGAAAAACAGAGGAGTACTTTTAGAATGTAGTCGGTTTGAAGGGTTGCGCTTTGTCCTTCAACAGATATTGCCTGTAAAGTTAGCTGAGTTGAAGCATCTATAGAAACAAGGTTACAAACTGAAGAAAACAGTCAAAATTTCTAAACGAATACCCTTCAGAAATAATATGTTATATAAATTTTGTTGAAATTATATATATCCCTTGTGTCTGAGATCATCTTGGTCGATGATATTTGATACTAAAACGGAATTTCCTTGATCCTCCTAACATGCTAAAATACAGTTTGGACAGGTTTTCTGACCGGCCAGCTGCTCATACAAGAACCGTACATGGGGAATGTTATAAACCATATTAATATATTATTGGACAGCAAAATAGGTAGAAAAATAGCGACATGTGCCAGAACCTAGAATCCTGGATTACAGGCAGCACATAGAAATTGCTTGAGAATCTGATTTCAAAAGCTTGTACCATTTATTCGGAAAATCTATTCCCCTACCATTTTCATCTGTGAGAATTAATGTATAAAATCGAAGTAGAAGTCTCACTTTAATTTTATAGTGATGGCCAATTAGTTATTTTAAAAAATTACAAATTCAGTTGTAAAATCATTAAAAAAAGGGGGGGGGGGGGGCAGGGGG
>PHNY01010444.1:6124-17084 GCA_003724115.2 Anethum foeniculum
ACATGGTTTTCAACCAATAATCAATAAATAACCACTAAAACTAATCGTTACCTAAGCATTCAAGCACAAATAACTAACCAATGCTTCTAATCACCAAAACCTCAGCAAAACTAAAATTCAAGATCATGAAACTAGAGTTTATACCTTCCTTGGTGGATGTAAGATCACTATGAAGCCTTGATCTATGCTTATCATGTCCAAACTTGCAAGGGAATTTAAGAAACAAGTTAGAATTTCGAAGTTAACATTAGTCCTCTTGAAGGAACTGGAAAAGTGAGGGTCTTACCATGCTTTTCTGGACGAGGCATCTGAAACAAGAGTTGTAGAGAATCTCAAGACCTTTCCAACAAGATATAGAACACTAAATTTGAGTGAGATATGGAGGAGATATAGCAGTTTTTGAGCTGCTGATCCTGTTTTGGCCGAGATGAGAGAAAATTGAGGGGAAGAAGGAAGAAATGAGTTGGTTGATTTGTTGGTGACTTGATTTTTTTTTGTGTGGTGAAAGTGTTGATTAATTATTTGATTAGCCTTTAAAATACTTGGTGGAGTTTAAGAGATGTGTAAACTTGGTGGTTTAATAATGGTAACAAATTTCATGGCTAAGTGTCATTTGGTTAAGGTGGAAGGGTGTTGCCTTGGTGGCCACCATGTGTCCACAACCTTGCACCATTCTCATTACACACTCGCTTAATTGTTTTACAACTCGTTTATCGTTCTTTCTCGTTGATCGTATCGAAGGATCGTACATGTGGTTTCATTATGAAGGGCTTTATAATTCCTTCTAAATATCCTCATTCATTCCTTAATTCCCTTTTAAATCCTTGGTTTAGAATTTCCTTGATTCTTAATACGTAATTCAATTCTATCAGCGTCTGGTAGAATCTCGGGAAAAATGAAAGTGTTCATTTTCGAAATCCGACGACTTTTACCTACACTTATATTCCATATAGAATACTAATACGAACTCAGAACTTCGATAAAAGGACTCCTATATAGGGTGGTCTGCTCACATTATCTAATCAGCAAGTTACTATTTGTCAGGGTTAGTATTCATCAAGGTTTTGAACAGTACCAAAAATTAGGGTTATTACATCATAGTTCTGGGTATTCTATTCACCCTGGAAGTACAAAGATATACAAGGATTTAAAGGAAAATTTCTGGTGGCCTAACATGAAAAGAGATATTGCAGAATGGGTAAGCAAGTGTTACGTATGTCAAAGAGTGAAAGCAGAACATCTAAGACCAAGTGGTCTAATTCAACCTTTGGATATCCCTGAATGGAAATGGGAACACCTTGCTATGGATTTTGTAGTTGGATTGCCTAGGACAAAGGCCAATCATGATGCTATATGGGTCATTATAGATTAGATTGATGAAGTCATCTCATTTTCTTCCAATCAATGAAAGATATTCCTTGGATAAGTTGGTTAATATGTATTTAAAAGAGATAGTTATGCGTCACAGAGTTCCAGTATCCTTTGTATCGGATAGAGACCCTCGTTTTAATTCAAGATTTTGGAGAACGTTTCAAGAATATTTGGGAACTAAGTTGAAAATGAGTGCAGTGTATCATCCGCAGACAGATGGTCAAAGCGAAAGGACAATTCAGACTATTGAGGATATGTTGAGAGTTTGTACTTTGGATTTTAAAGGAAATTGGGATGAGCATTTACCATTAGTTGAGTTTGCATACAATAATAGTTATCATGAGAGCATTGGTATGCCCTTGTATGAAGCTTTGTATGGAAGAAAGTGTAGATCACCTATAAATTGGAATGAAGTGGGTTAGCGTAAGATTTTAGGCCCAGAGTTGGTACAGCAAACAAAAGAGAAAGTCGACTTAATTCGGAAAAGGTTAGTCGCCATCCAGGATCGCCAAAGGAAGTACGCAGATCCGCATCGAAAAGACAGAGAGTTTGAACCTGGTGAAGCAGTGCTTCTAAAAGTGTCACCTTGGAAAGGATTGTCAATATTTGGAAAGAAAGGAAAGCTGAGTCCGAGATATATAGGACCTTTCGAAGTTTTGAATCGAGTTGGAAAAGTTGCGTACGAGTTAGCTCTGCCGCCGCAGTTGCAGCATGTTCATAACGTCTTTCATGTTTTGATGCTTAGAAAGTATAATCCTGATTTGAGTCATGTGATAAAATATGAACCTTTAGAGATTCAGGCAGATATGTCTTTTGTAGAGCAGCCAGTTAAGATATTAGACCGACGAGAGAAAGTGCTTAGAAATATGTCGGTGTCTCTAGTTAGAGTCTTGTGGAGGAATCCCTTAGTTGATGAATCCACTTAGGAACTTGAAAGTGAAATTCTCGAAAAGTATGCCTATATTTTTACTTAGGTTTGATTCTGCTTTAAGGGGGGAAGGATGTAACATCCGAGAATTTCAGATACTGTATTATGAGTATTATATGAATAAATGTGAAATTTTTTGATTTCTCTAAAAAATTTTGATTCTATAAGTTTATGTGAATTAGAGAATGAGTATATAATCATACTTGTTCCAGTTTGATGAGCCTATGTGACTTATGATATTTTTTGGATCGACAAGTGGATCCGTTTAAAGTTACCGATAGCGTGTCAGAAAATCTTGGATTTATTTGAAAACGGTCAAATAAAAATTTGAGAAATTTTTTGAAATTGAAGCTTCTAGTATAAGCTTTTCTGATACGTGCTAAATGTGCCTACGTGTGTTACGTATATGGTAGAATTAATTGCACATAGAAATAATTGTTTTAAATTTGCATTTTTATGTGAATATAGTGCTTTTTTAGCAACTAAATATTCATGTAAATTCATAGAAATGTCTTTTAATTATAATTCTTTCTCTAAAACTTCTAGAAAGTTATTATAGACTTTATAAAAATATTTTCAAAATTTATTTTGGCAGTTTTATATTTTAAATCGAATTTACTATCATTTTTGCATTTACCAACCGCTTATCTTGTAAAAATCATATAAAATAATCTACTTGCTCAAAAATTATTTTAAAAAAATGGGCAGAAAGCTAATTTCATCCTCTACATTTTAAATATATAATTTTTATTTTTCTCCACTTTTTTAGACCCATTGTGTATTTTACAAAACATTTTTCAGCTTATTAAAACAATATTTTAAACTAAATAGTATTTGTGCAACTACTCTTTTGCCCTTGGCTATTTTAAAGCTGCCAAGGCAGCTTCTCTTCCCCATTCCCTTCTTCCTCCTCCACCAAATTCTCTCCTCCTTCTCTCTAACCTCCTTTCTCTCTCAAGGTCATGCAAGCTCTAAACTTGGTTGATTTTTTAAATTTCCTCCATAAAAACACTTCATTTTACTTCCTTGTTCACCTCATACTATCAAAACATGAATTCTTAAAGGTGTTTTAAAACCCTAATTTCAAATTTTGATATTTATTAGAATATGTGAAGTGGATATGTAATTTTGAATGAAGGGATAAGGAAGTGGATATTTATTAGAATATGTGAAGTGGATATGTAATTCCAAAGTGAGCCAGGTGGCTTGGTTTCTTATTTTTGTGATGTATAATTGATGATGATATGATTTTGTGATGTAGAGTATAGCTAAATGGTGATGCATGTGTCAAATTTTTAGTGCATGTTGATATATGTATTGTTTTGATCATATCTATGAAAATGCATGTTTGCTCTTGGTTTATTTGATATTTGTCATGATATAATTGATAATTAAGTGATATTTTGCTAATGATAATAGCTATAGATGATGCATGCTATGCTTTTCAAATTTTTATTGATTTTCTTGCTATGAGGGTTCGAATTTTTCCTTTAATTTGAAGGGATTAGTTGATGATTAATCTTTAATTTGAGTTTTGATCTTTTGATGATTATTTGGTGAATGATGATGTGATTTATAAAACTTTATTTGATGTTACTTGGTGTAAATTGAAATTATAAAGGTTTTATAGTATGTTGGATTAAAAGTTTTGAAAATTTAGAAATTGGCTCATGCATGAATGTTTTGATGATGATTTGGTAATCTAATTTAGATAGTAATGATTGATTATTAGCCTATACATGCTACATGGATGCATGTTGTTCACTTGGTTTTAAAATCATGATAGGCTCGAATTTTTGATAAAAAGACTAGTATGATTAGCCTTAAATTGAGTTATATGTCTTGTCATGCTAAGTGCAAATTGATATACTCACTCTGTCCCAACCATTTCTTTACAGTTTCCTTTTTGGGATGTCCCATCCAATTCTTTACATTTCAAAATTTACCCAAAATAGTTAATGGGTCCCACCACTTTCTCACTTTTCTTTCCTTTTCACACTACTTTTTACTCCATTATCTCCCTTTTATACATTAAAAATCAATGGGTCCCATCACTTCACCCACTTTTCTTTCTCTTTTCTACTACTTTATACATATTTCTTAACCTCTGTGCCCAAACCATATGTAAACAAATGGCTGGGACGGAGGGAGTATGTGTCAAGTAGAATCAAATTAGTAAATTAAAGAAGAATTTGTTTATTTAGGGACCTTTTTGGTTCAAATTTTTGTTAAGAAAATAAGAAGGATTGGTGTGCATGTGTTGGTAAGGTAGTGTTATGACTTAAAATGAATGTCAAGTACTAAGGACATAGTTAATTGAGACTTTAGAGTGTTTAAGTAAGTTTTTGAGATGTTATAGAACCTCTTAGGTTCGAATTTTTTATAATAAAAGAGATAAAAATTTATTTTAAAGACTACCTAGTGTAAGTTAACTAGCAAATGTAATTTAGAAGTAACAAAATGAATTGTGTGGCACTAGAATGAGTTTGGTTGATTTTGTGTTCTTTCTCTTGGTTCGAGTTATGAAGAATAAAAAGGAGATTAATAATTTGTTTAGTAACTTTTGGATTAAAGATGTAAAATGATCAAAGTTGACTATATTTGAGTATGTTTGACTTGTTTGACTAGAGCTTTGACTTGTGCATATTAGTTTGATAAAATAGATATCTAATGTCATGCTTGAGCATGTTTGACTTGATTGACTTTATTTGACTTACATTTGACTAGTATGTCACAACATGTTAGATTGTAAATTAGAAATAGTATTTGAAGGTGAATATGTGATTTAAGATTGTTTAAGGACTTGAGTATTATAATATGTCCTTATGTATGTCTTTGTGACCAAAGTGCTAAGTTAATTATTTGATTTTAAGTTGACTTTTAGTGGCTATAAGTGGTAATACCATGTCTTATTTGGTAAAGTAAGAGCTATAAGATCTGACTATGTGTTTTATATCGGTAATGGGATTGTTATGAGTATATCTTGTATGTTTAGGATTGGTATTGGTGTCAATTTGAAATCGACTAGTAGGTCAAAATGTAGGGGAGATGCTGCCGAAATTTAGTTAGGATTCTTTATGAACCTAACATAGTTCAGTAGCACTCGCTTGTATTCCTATATGGTTAGTAACTAAGCGATCTTCGATAACTTGTTTTTATAAATGTTTTACTTAAGTTTAAAAGATATTTTTATAACGATAGTGAAAGTCAAAGTTAAGCAATCAAATGGTCAATGGCCGTTTGACTTCACTTGACTTGACTTGAACTAATCAAGTAAAACTATAAAAATGATTTCAAATGACTTTTTAGTCTCAAACCTCTGTTTTCTAAATGTTTAAATATTTTACTAAAGGAAGTTTATTTCGATAAGCCTACTTTCCGAAAATGAAATGTCTTTCAAGTACGCTTTCAAACTTTAAGTCAAAGATCAAATAGTTACTATTAATTATGATATGTGTTATGTGGATAGTACTATATGTATGAGAGTACTTATAAAGTATATTTTCGGAATCAAAAAGGGTAGTTTAAAGTTAGACGTTTAAGGTGAACGTCGAGAAATATTTAGGACTATTTCTGAAGTAGTGTCTTTACTCGTGTAGATTCGAAGAGTGAGGACGCTTCCGTAGGAAAAGGAAAGGCTAAGCTTGAGATCCAGTGAAGTAGGTTGCTAGGCAGGAAAGCTTTGTAAGGCAAGTGACGATTCCTGAACCCTATCTTTTATTCCTGCTTACCTACTTTCAGTCATGTATTCTGATTCTTTAAAGAGCATGTTTCTTTATGATAGCCTATTCATGTCCTACTGCTAATGAATGATCATTGAAATGATTTGAAAATGGAACTATTACCCGTTCACTCTTGTTACCTTGAATTGATAATACCTATGCTTAAACTCTGTTTACGAACTCTTTTAAATTGAAACCTTGTTACTAGATAATACCTATGCCAGTTACCAATTGCGAACTTTTGAATTGATTACCATTTTGTTTATAATACCTATGCTTGAATTCCCATTGCGAATCCTTTCATTTAATACCTTTTGTTGATTAGACCCATGTGAACCCTTTTACCAACTGTCTTTCCTATTGATACATATGCTTTTACCCCTATGGTTCCTTTACTTAACCTTTGATTTCAATAATACCTATGCTTGAACCCTTATGGTTATTCCTTTGACTTGATATCTAGTTCCTTGAATTTATTATCACCGATTATTTTAAAAATGAACGTAAATATGATATCAGACTTTCATGAAGTCTTATTTCATCTCAAATGATTTGGTAAAGTTTTAAAAATGAAAAATGGTTTTGATAATTAATATAGGAACTCTGTCTAAATGGTTTTCTTTACGGATTCCTATAGATTGGAGGCGTAAGTGGCCGAGTGATGCCGGTCCAGTACTTTTTATTTTGGTTAAGTTAATTATACTAGCAATGGCAATAAGTCTAGTTGACTGGTAATAAGACTAGTCTAGGGATCCAATAAATGAATGTCCAGAGGGCCCTTGTGTTCAGTATGGGGACATTACGTGGATGATCACCCATATTGTCCGAGCGTTATATAAAAACTCCAATCAAATTAATAATTTATTTAAAAATGTTCTGTAACTGTTATAAAAGGGATATGTTGGATAGTTGTTAATGATTGTTGATCAAAGATTTTCTTTCTCTTTAGTATTGAAAAGCTTGATTAATGACAAACTTTAAACCCTGTTTATGTCTTTTTCCTAGTCTTAGAAATTATATTGATCTTTTGTCCAGGATCTTTGATATCCATGGTTATACCATTGTAGCTTAACTGTTGTTAATGAAGTTACTTGCTGAGCTATTGGCTCACTCTTTCGTTTGTTATCTAACCCCTTTCAGTTAAGCACGAAGACGGTGAGATTGAAGCAGACCGCTAGGAAGTCTGTTTACCCTGGACCTTATCAGACAGTTGTATTTGTTATCCCTCAGGTAGGAAATCTGGGTAGATAGATGTTAGCTTTTAGGAAAGGATGTTGATTAGCAGTTGTAATCTTTTGGAAGATTATGTTTAACTTTTCATCGAAGTTTATATTTATGAAAAGGGTTGTAATCATATTCTTTTGGTTGTTGTAGTTAGTTCTTGTTTCATACCATTACCTGTTAAAGGTCCTGTAGTGTAAGGGGCTAGGTCCGTATGCTTTTATATTTATTGCTAAAGGTTTATGTTTATTAGTGGTTAGTGACTCCCCACTCTAGTCCCCTGATTGGGAGGGTGTCACATTTTTTTTAATATAAGCAGCTTAGCAAAAAAAAAGCTCGTAGTTGGACTTTGGGTTGGGTCGGCCGGTCCGCCTTTCGGTGTGCACTAGTCGTGTCGTCCCTTCTGTCGGCGATGCATTTTTGTCCTTAATTGACCGGGTCGTTCCTCAGGCTCTGTTACTTTGAAGAAATTAGAGTGCTTAAAGTAAGCCTACGCTCTTTATACATTAGCATGGGATAACATCATAGGATTTTGGTCCTATTACGTTGGCCTTCGGGATCGGAGTAATGATTAACAGGGACAGTTGGGGGCTTTCGTATTTCATAGTCAGAGGTTAAATTCTTGGATTTACGAAAGATGAACAACTGCAAAAGCATTTGCCAAGGATGTTTTCATTAATCAAGAACAAAAGTTGGGGGCTCGAAGACGATCAGATACCGTCTTAGTCTCAACCATAAACGATGTCGACCAGGGATCAGTGGATGTTGCTTTTAGGACTCCACTGGCACCTTATGAGAAATCAAAGTTTTTGGGTTCGGCGGGAGTATGGTCGCAAGGCTGAAACTTAAAGGAATTGATGGAAGGGCACCACCAGGAGTGGAGCCTGCGGCTTAATTTGACTCAACACGGGGAAACTTACCAGGTCATGACATAATAAGGATTGACAGACTGAGAGCTTGTTCTTGATTCTACAGGTGGTGGTGCATGGCCGTTCTTAGTTGGTGGAGCGATTTGTCTGGTTAGTTCTGTTAACGAACGAGATCTCAGCCTGCTAACTAGCTATGTGGAGGTACACCTTCATGGCCAGCTTCTTAGAGGGATTATGGCCTTTTAGACCACGGAAGTTCGAGGCAATAACAGGTTTGTGATGCCCTTAGATGTTCTGGGCCACACGCGCGCTACACTGATGTATTCAACGAGTCTATAGCCTTGGCCGACAGGCCCAGGAAATCTCTAAAATTTCATCGTGATGATGTTTTGATTCAAAATATGAGAACTGGATAAATCATTTCTTTTATAATTATCAACAACAATTTGTATGGGAATCCACTGACGGGTGTACTATCACAGCTGATCAGTTCGTGTGATAGCTCCAGATCCTGCTTCGTAGAAATAAGTCAAAAACAACAGGTACAAAATAGAAGGTAATAAATTGACCTTTAGCAGAAAATGGTATTATAAATATTTTAAATAATACCTAGCCTTCACTGGACCGCCGTCACGGCCTCTTACGCTAACCATCCCATATTAAAATAATTTAATACAAGATTCGAATTAATCGACATCCTTAATAACTCACTTTCCCCATTTAAACTGGTCAGGAATAATTTCCAAAAAAACTTAAATTGTTTTGAAAACTAAAACGTTTATCGATTCCAAATTAAGAATAGCGAGAACATTTATAGAATTTAAAAACCACCATTTGAATGGGTAGCAACGCACCGTTGTTTTTGGGATACCCAAGTCACCAGACATTCGTTTAAGTAAAAAGCCATGCCTCTAGTGCTTCTTGTATCTTCAACAAAACCTCACATGTCATTATCGTAATAACCTGTTAGAATGTTGTTTCCACCTTCTTTTGTATATATCTGACCGAAATCAATAGTCCCCTTTACATATCGCAGGATTTTCTTTGCTTTATTCATGTGCATCATGGTGGGCTTCTCCATAAATCTGCTCACTATCCCGAATGAATACGCAATACCTGGCCTCGTGTGAACGAGGTAACTTAAACCACCCACGACGCTTTTGAACAGAGTTGAGTCTGCAGGCCTCCCCACTTCGCCTTTTGTGATGGATTACTTTGGGTCCATTAGGAATTTCATTGGGTTGCAGTCTGCTAAACCTGCTTTCTACAGAAATTTGGTAGCATACGCCGCTTGCTTTACCTTGATGTACCCAGCTCCTTGTTGAACCTCAATTCCCAAGTAGTAGGATAGATTCCCATATCACTCATTTGAAATAATCCTTTCATCTTTGTTTTGAAATCCTGAATCACTGTCATACTAGTACAAGTTACTAACAGATCGTCTATATAGACACCTATAATCAGAGCATCACTTTCCTCTATTTTAGTATAAACAGCATGTTAATATGGACACCTCTCAAAACCAAGTTCTTCTAGGCATTTGTTTAACTTTGCGTACCATGCTCGGGGCTCCTAACTTAGTCCATATAGGGCTTTTAATAATGTATACACCAAGTGCTCTTTGCCCTTTTTTTCAAAAACATCCAGTTGAGTGACATATACTTCCTCTAAAATTTCTCCGTTCTGAAAAGCCGTTTTTACATCTAGATGATTCACCTCCCATCCATTATTTGCAGCCAAAGTAAGCAATAATCGAACAGATTCGAGTCGAGTAACAGGGGCAAATATCTCCTTCAAATCGATGACTTGCTTTTGTACGTACGCTTTAGCAATAATCCTGGCTTTACACTGGACAATCCTTCCGCTAGCATCCCTTTTCAATTTATATATCCACTTCAAACGATTGGCCTTGTGTCCAATAGGTAGCTCTGTTAGTTCCCACGTCTCATGGCTCGCCTCCATTCCACATCTTTTGTTGTTTGTTTATAACATGTTGGTCATCTATGCCCATGAGATACAGCTCATTATCTAACTCAATTTCCTCCGTAACAGCATATATATCACTCAGTGACCTACAATCCCTGGGTTCCTGCTTGTTTCCGAATCCAAGTTCCCCACAGATGATTGGGAACTTTCTGCTTCTTCTGTAAGATTAACTACATTTCCCGATTTTCTGCCCTGAGGTATACGAGTACCCTCTTCACTTGATTGTTTAGACGGTTCAGTCATGTAGAGATTCTCAACAGTAAAAGTTTCAAATTTGGTCATTTGCAGTTCCTTCTGTTGTTCTCAAGACCAAGCCTTGAATTCCTCAAACACCACGTCTTGACTTACATGGATCGAGTTACACACTGGATCGTAGAGCCTGTAAGCTTTCGTACTGGGCTCTTTATCGAGATATATCACTGGTTTACTTCGATCATCCAGTTTCTTTGTGTAGACACTTGGTATTTTAATGTAAGCAACACAACCAAAGACACGAATGTGTCCTATTTATGGTTTACGACCTGACCAGCTTCATAAGGAGTCATACCTGAGATTGTCCTTGTTGGTAACCTGTTGAGTATGTACATGGAATGGCGCGCTGTTTCACCCCAGAACTTCGAAGTCAATTGCTTCTCTTTCAGAAAACTTTGAGTCATTTCCACTACGGTTCGATTCTTCACTCAATCACACCATTTTGTTGTGGGGAGAATAGGGCTGTGAATTGCATATTGATGACAACCTCTATTAGTGTTTGTGCCCTAGAGACAACACTATTATGTTTTTGATGTAAGACATTTGGATTATTAAATATTAATGTTCTATCGATTATTCATTTATAATTTATTCAATCTTAATTACTGCGA
>PHNY01010511.1:14779-30303 GCA_003724115.2 Anethum foeniculum
TGCGATGTAGATATTTCTATAGATGTCTTTTTTTTTTTTTTAACTCTCAGGAAATAGTGTTTGATGTTGACTTGGACATGATTATTTATACTTTACCTTTTTCTGCCTTCTAACAAATTTAGCTGTACTTTAGATTATGCCAGGATAATATATATATAAAACAGTGTAAAGGTGCTCGCTTGATAAATTTATTCATTTCTAGAGACATCTACGAACATAACCAAAACTTCTCCAAGAAGGTGCATTCGAACTTGATATTCGGGGCACATTTTCCTTGACTAGTGACCACCATAAACCTTCCTACAGCCTGATTAGTTTACCTTTACCAAGGAGGCGGAAACTTATCAGGTCTTAAGAGCTATGGAGCAATAGTAGTTACAAAACTTACATTCATCTTCATGTATCTTGTTCTTGTATGTTCCATTCCAGTTATGAGATTTTTCTCGGTATCTTTCTACTTTCCAATGCTTAAGATCTTTAATTAATTTTCTTGGAATGAGAATTTAAACCAAATGCCTTTGGTCATGAGGGGAAGGGGGAAAGGAGACTTGCCACTAGGCTTTCGACGAATCCTTTGAGAAATTCTTTTACATCCTCAAGAATTAAGTACCGACTGTATTTGTAGTTTGGTTCTGTTTCCAGAATTGTACCAACTCCATTCTATTAGTCATGCTTTCCTTTTGCTTGGAATATATTCCAAAGCAGACTATCTATCTCCAATATTCTTCTGTCTTCTGTATATATACCTTATTTGGCTTGACTAGCAGTAAATGGAGAACTCAGTATCGATTTTTAAAATGGAAATTACTAACTTTCATCAAGCTCATAGTGTTAGTTAAATAGTGACAACAACGCTTGTGTTGCTAATTTGAACAAATCTTCTTTAGCTACTATTCCCCCTATTCAAAGATGAAATTTTTACTTCAGCATTTAGGCACTGAACAGGATACATATATTGTTACACATTTAAGATCAAAACCTGTGAGTTGTTATTATCTAACCAGCGACCTATGAAAGAGAAATTATTCAATCCCTTGGCTTATAACCTAGCAGGCTAGCAGATACCCCTTTCTCTCGGCAATAAGTGGCCAAGGTTCATGCCTGTACTCAAGCCTTGGTGGAGGCATGAATTTCCAGAATTCTGAATTATATGTTTTTCATTTACTGGATTTACACACTGTCGTTGTAATTGATGATAATCAGTTATAATATAATTGAAATTACCAAGTCTATGACATGTCAAAGATCATGAACTTTGTTATTTTCTTGAACTTTTAGATAGTGATAACATTATGCTGCTGTTTGTGCTGTAGGTAATCCTGCAAATGATCTCGTTGACATCATTAACAAGAATAGAACTGCTGTGAAGCTTTCTCAGCTGAGTAATAGTCCTGGTCTTGGGTGCATGGCGCTGCAATATGTAGAGCAATGCAAAGGGAATTGCAGCTCTAACAATACTCTAATTTGTCAACCATCAGAAGATGACTTCACCGAAGTTTTTGCACCCAACTGTGGAGTAGAGCTTCCCACTTTTGGCACTGTATCTGGACGTATTTTTGGGTGCCAGCACAAATATCTTGATCCATCCGAAGCCTTTTTACATGTGGTTGCTCAAAACAGCAAAATGGTGTCCCTTCTCAGGAATAAAACGTTTACAGAAGTGGGAGTAGGCTTAGTTGGCGCCCATAAGCATAAAGGTCCTTACTTTTGGTGTGTTTTACTTAGCAATAGTCAGAGAAACACTACGTTTGTTCTTCAAGATCTTGGCGAAGGAATTAAGCAAAAGAAAGGATGCTACAGCGGAACTAATACTCCATGCAGCGGTGCACACAGTGTTGGTGTGTTTCCTAACTTTTATACAGCCGTCTTATTTTCTGTTTACTTTTTAAAAATATTTCTCTGAACTATTAGAGTTTTAAGTATCTTATCATATTCATCTGAACTGCATATAGATTCCTCTTGTCTAAGTGATTCATCAGGTCATTATACTGACCCTTTTGCTAGTATGGAATGTTAAATCCTCAGGATGGTCTATATCTCTAGAAATGCTTAATTAAATTCTGTATTCAGTTTTTCTTTTGTTCCTTTATCTATAGCTCGTCATCACTTCATAATTGGATGTTCATAACTTCATACAAAGCATCTTGATGTTCACATAGAGAACAGTGAAAACACTGGTTTAGACACACAATATTATATAGCAGAACAAAAAATAGTGTGTATTCTTTTCAGTCGGTGTATCATTATGTTTCCAAGGGCCGTGCATCTCTGTACATGAGAGAAGCATTTATCAAAATGTATAGTAGACCCAACCTTGATATGCATAAAAGTTAAAATGTGATTTGCATGATATATAGTAATATACTTTGGTCTAAAACCAAAAAAATGTCAGCTGCATGCTTGATAAAAACATATGTTGTTCTTACAAAGCAAAGAACCATTTGTACTAGCAGCACCAATCTTTATTAGAAGAATCACTTTTCTAGACAAAGTCCATAGCCATCTTTCATATATAGTGAATTATGTAGCTAGCTTCTACCCCAGAACCTCTTTAGATTGACATATTTGCTATTATTCTTATTTCAAAGTTAAGGAATCCTCTTAAGTGTCAACATTCACTTTACTTGCATTGTCTATCTATGGATGATCTTTTGTGAAACACGAGGGTGTACGCCTGTGCAAACCAAACATACCCAATATGTCCTAACTCCTACGTGTTACTCGTTAACAGGGTCTAGGGAGGTTTGTCTCACTCGTAAGCAGCAATTACATATGGGGAGAGTATGTCTCACTCGTAAGTAAAGAAGGGGAGCTTAAGATATATGGATAACTGTATCACCTCCTAAGTAAGGTTTTTAGAGGGGCACTTGTAAGTAGCGTCAAGGATGGGGAGATATACGCGCAACTTTAGGAACAGATAGGTTGTGGGTGCAATTTAATGTTGTATAATGTAGTAGGAGCAGGCTAACAGGCGATCTAAGTAAAAAGTAGGGAATAATGTAAGTAACAAAAGAGATGTTTATTGAGCAGTGAAAATGTCAAGAAAACAGAGTCAGGTGGACCAAGCTTTCCTTTCCTTTAGTTTAAGCTGACTAGTAAGCTCCCTTTTTCTTACCTGATCAAGCGTATACCCCAAGCAATAACCTATTTACTAAAGCTAATGTACAAAAAAGCTAATGCTGTGTTTTGTTTGGTCAGCTTATACCACTATGCATACAGGTCTCTTATGCCTTTCTTTCCTAACACATTAGATCATAATAACAAATGAATCTGCCATCAAATCCTACAACATCTTTTAGCTTTCAGTTTGGTCACCCTCACTAGTACTCTCTCAAACCTTACTAATCATCATCATCATCTTACTGTAGTAGATGCTACTAATGTTACTAATATTTTTGTAATTTATATATAGCGGACTAGAGAGTATGTCTTCACTCTTTTTAATTAACAAGCCAAAGTTAAGTTGGGTGCAAGAAGAAGAAGATGTGTACTAGCGAATCCGTCATTTTTCTCTCGATAACTAGATATTTCTTCGAAATGAATACATTTTTTCTCTCACGATAACTAAATATTCAAATGCATCGTAATCATATAAATTTCCGCAATGACAATAAATATAAGAAAATTTAGAGTCCATCTCTGGAAAATTTGAAATTTGATATGCTAGATTTTGGAAGGTGACCTAACAATATAAAAATAGGGATATAAGCAGGTACACGTTACCAAAATGCTTGGGTTAGGTAAATTGATACAAAGGGAATGTTGATATTCTCTGTTTTTAACTCAAAGCGGTGATGAGGGAACATATGTGGGCTGACTATGGGTATTACTTATAAATAACTTATTTTTTTAAAAAATTTCGTATTTTTAAAATTTTTTCAAATATAAATATTTATTATAAGAATTGAAAATCAAATATTATTTTACTTATAAAAATTAAGTTACTTATTTTCAGAAAAAATACATATACATGTATTTTTTCTGAAAATAAGTTAATTATAAAATTTGCCAAACGGGGCCTATATTTTGGCATCTAGTAGTATTATACAAAGTGTTTATCTATGCTTGCACCCTGATTTATTTTCTTAACTTTGTCTCCTCATTTTACATCCAAGAACGAGAACCAAAATTTTATGATCTGATTTAGAGCATTGTAGATACAGTTTAATTATAAATCCAACATTTAAATTAGATCAATAAAAAAATGAAGACTCATAACCCATATAATATAAACCAAAGTTCCAAACTAATGTATAACATCAACTCCATGAAACTTGGCAACTTTTTACAAATTATTGTAACAGATTTGTTTTGGTAAACTAACTACATATAGTTTGTAGTCAAATAGACACCATATGATTATTGTCCATTAATTAGGTGGATAATTTCTTCAAAAAAAATAAATTTAGGTGGATAATTACCTTAACTTGACCCATTATTTTCATTTAAAATCAAAAGGTACTTGTTTTTATTAATCTATTTATTTATGTCACTTGATTTATTACTCATTTCTTGAATTAGCCATCACCTTTATTCCATTTTATGCTTGTTCAATTTATGGAAATAGATCGAAAGTATTTCTTTATCCACCTGTCATGAGAAAAATGACTTTTTTCCTCGCAAGGGAACGGGGAAATGACAATGACAGCTTAATTATTTTCATGAAAATACACAATTTATATAGACTGACGAACATATTTAACATTAGTTAAATTAATAATTACCTGGATCAATGATAAAATTTTAATAGAGATTATTTTAACTTCGAAAAGTGGGATTTATAATCTTGGATTTTTTTAAAATTTTTTTCGAAATTATACTGAATTTTGCATGCAAATATAACTTGACATTAAACTTAAGAAAATGTATATATGCACTACAAATCTTACTATTTCCACTCACTCTCCTGCTATTCTGGACGCATCAAATTACCAAATCACCCCTAATTCTTAATCAAATTTACAGGTTCATACCCTCGACAGCCACTGAAACAATTCACTAATCTCTTCTCCAAATCTATTATTTGCTTCTGTTTCATCAACAACAACGGCGTTACTCCGGCGACTACTCCCGCTAAAAAACCTACCGGAGCTCCGAAACGACCGCGACGACATCGACGCGATTCTATCCACGTAATCTCTCAGCCAGCTTCCTCGCTCTCCGGCGACCTCCGCCGCCACTTCATCTCCCGGAGCCTCCGGAATTGACACCTCAATCACGGTAGAATCCTTGTCGGAGACGTCTCTCCGGTGAGTGCGAGACTCTCCAATCGGAACCTCAAACTCCTCGTCCACAACGTACTCAAACGAACCTATCGTGTACGACCTGACGGAGACTTCATCGTCGCTTCGCCGGCGACTCACACTTCCGATCTCAACGCGGAAGCTGTTACTCCGGTTCGGAAGGATTTTATCGAGTGCGTCGCTTTGAGAAGGATGTACAGTGGACCTGCAGAGCGGACACGTCAGATTGGAGACAAGCCACGTGTCAATACAGTCAGCATGAAAAGCATGACAGCAAAGCGGAAGCAACCGGAGCTGATCGGACGGTTCGAATTTCGATAAACAGACGGCGCAGTCGCCGCCGGAGATTTTGGCGGGAAGGGAGTTGAAAGTGAAGAGAGGGAGAGAAGTGAGGGAGTTTTGTTTGGGAGGTGTGAAATTAGGGTTTGGGCGGTGGATGATTGGGGGAGGGTGAGTGGAGTGGTAGCGACGAGAGAGGAAGCGGAGGAGGAGGTAGAGAGAGGCGGAGATGATGATGGCGGAAGCGATGATGATGATTACGATGACTATTGACGTTGAGGTTGATGAGGAGGTGAGTGGTGATGAGTATGGTGGTGGATTGGTGGCGGGGAGGAGGTTTATTTGTTGTTGTTGATTTGGATTTAAGAATGGGAGAGATGGAGGAGGGGGAGAGGAGTGTGACATTTTGGTGTTTGTGTGGGGAAAGGAGGGCCGGGAATGACTAGGAGAAGATAGGTGGATATATATATAATAGTGTGTGTTTCTATGTTTACGGAATTATGGAGAGAGAGAGAGAGATGGGAGAGATATATGTTGAGGGAGAGAGATGTTGAGAGGGGAGAGATTTTTGTTTTGAGAGAGAGAGAGAGACGAGCGAGAATTTTGTTGATGAGGATGTGTGTGATGTGGAGTGTGTATATGTAAGAAATGGTGATAGCTACTTAGCTAGTGTGTGTGGTAAACTCAACTGAATCACATAGTACATATGTATATGGTAATGGAAGGACTATATATATACACTATGTTGTATGTAGCATGTAGGAGAAAGAGGCAGATTGAGGGAAGGGTGGTGTCAATTACGCCCAAAGGATATGGATATATATGGATGGATACAATGTAAGAAAAGATTAATAAAATTACTAGGAAAAGAAAATAGAATGATGATGACCGAGTATGACCTCAAAATTATTTGTAATGCAATATATGTAAGAACAATCTTCTACTCCATCCTTCTATACTAAACAGAATGCAAACATGTTAAATACATTACAGTAGTATTATAAATTGAATTTATTTATTTATTTATTTTATGGGCAGAGTCAAGGTTGTTTATTCTTTATTTCTTGTTCTTGTTCTGTTTTTTATGTCAAACTAGCAAATATGTCATCATTTTTCTCTATTTTACTAATTTATTATTCCATCTCCCTCTGTTTTAAAATACATGTCCACTTTTGAAAGAAAAATTTGTTTTAATTTAATTGTCCACTTCAACTTTCAATGCAAATTTATATTTCTAAAATCAACTCTACTTCACATATTTCTTATTTATATTTTCAAGATCAATCTTATTCCACATGTTATAGCAATTAATGCAATAAATTTAACAACATTTACTTTTCTTAATATACATGATTTTTTAAAAGAGGACCTGGATTTTGAAGTGAAATGGATGGAGTACATTAATTTGGAGCATTTGCCAAAAACAAAAGTGAAAAAAGGGAAAGGTGGAGAGCAGTAGCAGTACAGTACTATTCATTCCCAGTAGTATTGTCTGCACAAAGGAGTTGGCATATATTTCACCGTATCATGTGGATCCTGCTATAACTGTTTTTTTTAACCCTCCACATATATATTAGATCCATATATGTTCCTAAAAACCAGAGGAACCTGGCAGGACTCATCACTCATGCAATTAAGAAACCATGGGATTGGGATGTATCAAACTTGTTTGTTTGTTTGGTAGGAGTTGGAATTGAATTGCAATCTTATCTATATTCCTCTGTGATTTACTTAAATTCCAATCTTTTTTTTTTATAGTATAAGGATACTAATTAGTATCTGTTCAACATAAATAACTTAAATTCCAATCTTAAGAATTGATAAAGATTTATAATCACAACAATCCCAACACATTTAAAACTTAATTGGGCAGTTTATGAAACCCAAAACTTCTTAATTGGGCAATTTACAGAACATGAAATGAAGTAATGAAACAGTCCAACCATTCCATAAGTGGGGCTAATTGGGGGTGTTTATAGTTGAACTTATTTGGGTTGTTGTACTGGAACTATTTACAAGTTGCAAACAATATCCACGTCAAATCCCCATCTAATATCACCAACTATTGTCCTTCCACCCTAATCATTCAACATTTCACACTCAAATCAAATTTAAACTTATATGCTACAAATTACACTCCACAAGTCAAAACTGTTATCCAACCACATAATTAGTAAAAGATCCATGGAAAATAGGGCTATAGGAAATTCATAGGAAATTACCAAAATGTTACTAAAGTTCGACTTTGAAAATCATCTAACAAGTTAGATTTACGAATTTTTTTACCATGTACTCAAAATCACACGATAAACACGAAAATTTATAAGTTTAACTTGTTTTGATTGATTTTTTTTCTTAAGTAACGGTGAACTCCCTGTATACACAAAAACTATACAATTAAATTAATCTCGCGCTTATTGTGTGCTATTAAACACATAGTAAACATACAATTAGATTTAAAATACTTTCGTAGCAAGAGGTCGAGAACAATCGAATCAACTACACAACCTTAGTATTGGTCAAAATGAAGAGAATTAGTAAGGAGTAATATGTTGAGGCAAACACATGTGCTAGTAATAAATACTCCAATGAGACAACCTATAATACAGTAGCTGTAACATTAAATATACAGGTACAGATACTAACAAGGGAATGCTAAGAACAACAGAACAGAATGATGGCTTTCCTTGCACTGAAATTCTTAATTACGTGCAGTCCCAAGAACCGCGCCCAGTATTAGGTGTATATTTAAACCCATTTGAATTTAATTATAGTCTCATAATTAATATTCTACTAATCACACCTCCCATTACTGTCTCATTATCTTGATTTAATACATTACTCTAACAGCATAACTATCTCATCACTCTCCTTATTTTAACATGATTACTGCAACCAAAAACTGGTCATATGAATATTGTATACCCATCCATCAGTTGTTGGTATACATATTTATGTGTTGCTTACAACACACTCCTGGCATGCTCTGATGAAAAAGAATGAAAAATGTACTATTCTCTGCCCAGGAAATGAAGAAAACCAGGGTGTAACTGTCAAAGTACTAGTATAATAATTTATATCTCCTTCCCACCAACTTATACCTCAAGCCTCTGCATTATATACATCATCCATATTTTTGTTTTGTGTGTGGGTGGGGGGCTATGTACATATAACATTGTAGATAAAAACACTATTTGTACGGGTAAACTGTGTGTACAAGGACCCTGGTTACTTGTATGATAATTGAAGAAAATTTCAGCTGTACAAGTTTAGTTTTTGTCTAATGTTTCTTCTCAATGCTTAAAGCCAAAATTAATATTGAGGTGGGTTACTAATAATCAGCACTTAATATTGGCCCAAGAATTTTCTTTGGGCCAATCCATCACTTGATCAGTTATTTAATATATACTGTCTCATTGGAGAAGAAAATGCAAAATAGCTCACTTTTCATTGGACCATTTTATCAGAGTTAAATGTCCTCAATTGTTTCACATTAATATCTTCCCCCACTATTTCCTATCAATTCTACTTTCTACATATGGCATCTCAAAAAACTTACTCATTTCATAACAAACTGCAAGACCTGGTAACTTTCTAACACAGCACAATATCAGCTCAGTAAATAAAATTCATTGAACAAAGCTCTGAAGCCTTAATATTCTGGATGCTGTGTGTTTCCTTGCACCCAAAGTCCACATACAGAAACCCCTTTCCTCATTTATGGGAATGCAATTAGTTATTATGCAATCAAATTGTTCATCTGAATACAAATTAAGTGTTGGTGACATCGTGTGATTACTTGATTGCCCAACTCAGGAATTACATTTCAGTAAAGATAAGATTACAAAGTATATGGTACATGATTTAACTGTCAAACGGCTGTGTACCAGTGCAGCAATGCCTATTCTTCTTCCTTGACGCCCAAAACAGATACACAGAGGTTTTCACCTTGTCATCTCTTTCTGTGTTCATGCCGCAGTAACACAACAAATGTCAAAGCAAAGTATCCCCCTGCAAGTGAATTATAGCTACTTCTACCCACAGCTCCAATATACACTTAAAGTCATCCCAGCACATTCTTTTGACAGAACTTTGGTCAGAGATGTCTACAAAAAGAATCGAACATTTTTAAAAAATCGATATTGAGGAACTTCTAATTTAGTGGGACTTGATGATCCAGTGCAGTTGCCACATCCAAGAATACATCATCCCAAATGCACAATATATAGAGATCATCATGAGAGGTAAAAATGGAAGCCTATTGCCGAGGAGGGCAGGGTGCAAGAATTGACACCACAACTCAACAAGCAAGAGCCCTAAAAGATAACTCTTCTCAATCCAATTTAGTGTAAACCTTCTGGAAATTGCACCAGAGTTTTTCTTAAGGTCAGAATTATCATCCCTTTTCTTCCGTTGTGCACTTGTACTTGCTACTACAGTCTCGGAAAATTGTGAAGAAAATCCATACCACATGAGAATGACATGGAAGGTCAGTAACAACACCTTTAGTGGATACTCTTGGACTTCATATAGAAGAGGGAAGAGTGAATAGCAGGAGACTGCATAAAGAACAGAGTCGTCATGTTACTTTTTATATTGGCATGAAAACTGTAGGACAGTTAAAATATTATTGCTACGCGTTGTACTAACTACATGTACATTGTGTTGTCATTGACAAACAACATAGTGCAAAACTGGCCTTAAAAAAGAACTGGCCTAAAAATTCAGATAATAGAAACAAACAAGTATTAAAACTTGACAGTAGGTAGAAAAGAGAAATATTAAAAGTGATGCATCAACTACAAGTTCAAGTAAAATTAGTATACTATTATAATGAAGCACTTTACAATGCCAACTGTATCTACGTATCAAGAAACACAGGTGAAAGTTATACCTATAGACATCAGGTAGTAATGCTTTGCATCAGCAATGCTTTGCACTGCAACAATGGCTAGGGGGATCACAAAATGCAGTGATGCCTTCTCATGAACATGCCATCCAAATAGAAAGCCGCACATGTAGGCATAAGCTATCCATCTAGTGATCATTCTAGGCTGTGGACTTTTCCAAGCCTTATAAAGGCAAGGGGACATTGCGAGCAGAACCAAAACAAAGGTGGCCAAGGGCGTGACCTGCAATTTCATAGTTTATCAAATTATATAGGATCAATTAAGCATTAGCACATCTCTTTCAAGAACTCACTGAACTATTCGAAGAAACATTATAAGTGATTTAGTGGAATTGATTTTTTTCTTTGACACTGGTTTGTTCCTACCAAAAGAAATGTATCGAATACATACATTCAGAGTTGAACAGCAAGAGTATTCTGTAAATAGCACTAACCACTACCAAAAGATGAAGTGTTCAATAAAAGAACTTTGCCATCGCTACTAAATAAGCATTCAAGATAAATGAGCTAGATAGTTAAATATTTCGATACTAATTTAAACATACATTCTCATTTCTACTACATACAGATGACAGAACATAACTATTCCAAAATATTTACCGTAGGTAGTACAGCAAACGGAGAGGAATCTCCTACTAGTCCACCAGTAAAAGAAGCTGTTGGTGCTTTGATATCAAACCGCAGTTTCACAAGCAAGAAAGCAAGCACTTTATCCAAAATTATATAGAATACCCAAAAATTTGGAGCCCAGTAAGCATGGCACAGTCCCCTACCAAAAGGAAACATACGGCGAAAAACTTGTTGTATCTGCAAAACGACTGCGATTTTAGTGAAATATATGAGAATGATACATTTATTAGTCAGAACAACAATCAACACCAAAAGTATTATTATACATGTAATCGAATCACTTTGGAGCGGAAAATAATGGACACCTACAATTGTATCTAACAAAATAAATATCCCTTTGTACCTACATACAAAAACAACGAGAACTCGAGAAGCCAATTCTAAAAGCAGTTTACAGAAAAGGTGGAAAAACACAATGCAGCCAACAATGAAAAAAACTTTATGCTTATTATATTTAAAGTAGATATGTAACAAGTCTTATTAAAAAAAAGTAGATATGTAAAAAGTCAACTGAACCCTGTACAAAACACTCTGAGAAAATTAAAGAAATAATGTAGTTACACTTGAATCCCAAAAGTTTCTTTAATAGATAAAATCTTCTATTATTTACAAGCTCAAGGTCAAGAATATATGAACTTAGACTTCTAAACTAGCACTTAATCTACCATAACTTATGCCTCTTTTTAGGAAGAACAATCATCGCTAGTACAATTAATTCTTTTCAGTACGATAAATATAATACATATTGTCTACTGGGAGTTATAAAAATTAGGGGCCTTTTGGATAATGGGAATCCAACCTGGAAACGGGAATGGGTATAAGATTAAAATACAAAAAAATGTATCAGAATCTCATCCACACTCCAATTGCCATTAACCATGTTGTAATCCCATCATCCAAACGGCACCTTAGTTGGATAAGGGGCTGTCTCAATATAAACTACCAATTCAACAAAAGAACAGGGCAGCCATCAGATTCTGTTTAAAAGAACAGTGAATACAAACTATATCCGACTAATAACATCTACAACGGAAGTACAAGTCACCGATATATCAAGTAACATCTAGACAATTAAGGTTCACTAAAAAGACAATTTATATGACTGATATTCAATTACAACACATAAGCCAAAATTAGTTTAAGCAACAGATCAATTACCTGCCCATAATACACAAACGGACCATACGCCGCCACAAAAACACCGGCAACAACCATTCCCATCATCACCAACCTCCCGAACCCCTTAAAAATCCCACCTCTACAATAATGCCTCAACAAATACACAAAATACACAGGAGCAGCCACAGCAAACAAATGCTTAAAACACAACAAAACCGCAAAAAAAAACCCACCCAACAAATCATTCCCATCTTCCAATGCCGCAATCGAAACCAACAAAATCCCCAACAAAAACCCATTATACTGAAAATGCACATGATCCACAATCACAAGCCCAGGTGACCAAACAACCAAAACCCACATCAAAACCCTCTCTTTAAACCCATATTTCCTACCCAACAAATAAACCCCATAAATCAAAACACTCTCAGACACAATCACACTCAATCTCTGAAACACAATCACAGAATTAGCATTAAAGTTAATACCTTTATGAAGATCTACAATAATGGGGTTAACTAAATTAGCAAAAAAAGATAAAAAGTGTTCAAAATGAGCAAAGAAAGGGGGGTAATCAAGAGTCCAGGGGCTAGTCTTGTCGAGATACCATTGGGAGAGAGGGAGAGAGTGAGTAAGAGCTAACCAGTGACGATGAACCTCGAAATCAGTGCTGTGGTAAGATGGAATTAAGAGGAATTTGAAGAACACGGCGAGGAGAGTGATAAAGATTAGTTCTTTGAGATTGTTGGTAGGGGGTTTTGGGGACATTTTTGCTGATCGGTGATTTGCCATTGGTAATCGGAGAAGGGAAGACAAAAACAGAAAGAATGACAAAAAATTCAACTCTAGTAAAAACTAGAATTTTTAATATTTTAATATTTATAATTTAATAATTTAAATATTTATTTCTATTTTCTAATTTTATTTAATGAATAAAAATATTATTGTGATATTAATCTTATTAACTAAACTAGCTTACAATCCATGTGCACCGGTGGTGTCTGTTTTGTATTTATTCTTCAAGTACACGGCACAATATATGAAATAAATATATTTAGAATTAAATATTAATATCTATACAAATATATGTATATTTTTAATAAATATATGTATATATATTTAAAATAATAAATAATTTCTATAATATTGTATATAAATATAATTTAAATATATATATATATATATATATATATACATACGTATATTTAATATAGTTTCTAACATTTTTATCTAAAAATATTATATTTTTATTTATTTATTTATATTTTAATTTTACACAAAACACGACATGAAACGAGAAGATATAAGAACACGAAAGTACACGAACCCTAAATGGGTAAGTTTTATGTTTGACATTTGAGTACACAACACGGAAATACACGACATGAACGAATTGCTAGGTCTAGTCTTCACTAATATTTTTATTTTTATTATATGTAATTTCAATTTAAGTGAATAAATATTAAAATTATTTACAATTTAATTATTATCCTATTTTAAGTGTGTCTGATTTCTAATAGTAATTAAATAATATAAAATAATATGTGGTTGATGAAATTACTATAAATTTTCTACCATGTGTCCAGCGGTATACAATAAGCACAAAAATTTATAAGTTTAACTTGTTTTGATTATTTATTTTCTTAAATAGTGGTGGACCCCATACATATGCAAAAACTACACAAATCAAAATGGTTCAAATTTATAAAATTCTGTGCTTATTATATGCATTTTGATACATAGTAGAAAAGCTGATAAAATTAATGTTTAATTTAGTATGTAGCGCGGGATTCGGACTTAGAAAAATTTAGTTGTTTATAATTATAATATTTTGATCTAACAATCCTAATCATGGTATTTAGATCTAACGGTTATTATACTCTATTCCGTTATTATTATATTACAGTATTGATAGTATAGATTATACCATGGACTTGTTTAATTAATTCATAATAGTTATAATCAAATATTTCTAGTATTGTAATTGTACATTATATTATATATTTATTATATTTATAATATATATGAAAAATTTCCTGAGCATTGATATGTTCTTAGAAATTATTTAATATTTTTTAATATAATTCTCATATATTGTCATATTATTCACAAATTACATATTGAAAATAGAAATGTGAAAAAAAATCAAATTTATAACAAAAAAATAAGGATACTCTGGACCATCTTTTCTGTCTTGTTTATTAGTTTGGTCAGAAAAAACTCTAGTTTTGTCACATTTGTAGAAGTGGCGGTCAGTGCAGCAGTTGGAAATACGGAATCATTATCACTCATAGCTCTTATTATGTGCTAACATTGATCGAATTTTGATAAAAGCACGGAGGATGTTGATTTTTCGGTGTTATGGGGCATTTAGAATAGTCGTGATCATAATGTTTTTTTTAAATAAAGGAGAATTTCATTACTAAGAAGCATCATACAAAAGAGTCTACAACAACATACTTGGAGGAGACGTTAACACGTCTTGAAACGAGCCATCAAATGGGCAACTTTGTTCGCTTGTCTTTTATCAAAAGCTAAAGAAAACCCTGGTCTAGAATCCAACATATTACAACAAGCTCCGATCTATTTTGTTCAGAATAATTAATGACTCAGACTGAAAGTAGTGAATCTGATTCCAGTTCTACTACTTGATGTGGAATGGACGGGAACAATGAAGCCTTTCCTGAATTGCTAAAGGCTCTGCTTCAAACACTGAGCTAGCCATCCTTAAACACAAAGTCTTTCCTGCAACAATATTTCCAAGTTGACTGAGAAAGACCATGTTAATAGTGAAGATGTCTGCTCTTGTTTTCATAGCAGCATCAACATTGATTTTTAAAATTTTGCCTGGGGGGGGGGGTTTCAATTTCTAATAACTAGGGTGATAAGTGCAAAACTCGTTCCGCCGCCCGAGTTAACGCTCCGGGGGTGGTTCTGACCTGTTGTGGGGGTCCTGTAAAACAATGCTTGACCGGTGGTGGTGGCCGTCAAGCACCTCCGACGTGATAATCAGTAAACGGAGTTGAAGTTATAACAAATATCTAGAGAGAATTTGAGAGTGAGTATGTGAAGTGTTTTGTGAGAATGAATGTGAATGTGAGAGTGAGAGTCCCCCTTGAGTGTGTGGGTTATCTTGGTATTTATAGTGTTTGAAGTTACCTCTTATTGCCTCCTGGTCCTTAGAGTTGTTCACTTTATCTTGACAGGAATGAGTTGATGGCAAGTCACCGCTTTATGTCATGCTAAAGTTGAGTAGCTAGAGTATAGCATATGACTATTTTACATAGTGTTGTCATGTCAATACCTTATGTCATGGTTCAGTCGACGGTCCTTTGGGTATAGTG